>CAUYON010128892.1:0-20092 GCA_963573935.1 Arctocebus calabarensis
AAGATGTTCCACCTCCATCCAAGTTACTACCAATGCAGCAAAGCCTCCATTATTTTTGATGATGGAGTAATATTCCATTGTATACATATACCATAGCTTACCAATCCACTCCTGGGTTGAAGGACATTTAGGCTATTTCCACACTTTAGCAGTTGTAAATTGGGCAGTGATAAACAGCCATGTACAAATGTCATTATAGTAAAAGTTTTTTTTTCTTCTGGATAGATGCCCAGCAGTGGGATTGCAGGATCAAACGGGAGATCTAGGTTGAGTTCTTTGAGCTTTCTCCATACTTCCTTCCAAAAAGGTTTTATTAGTTTGCAGTCCCACCAGCAATGTAAAAGAGTTCCTTTCTCCCCACATCCACGCCAGCATCTGCAATCTTGAGATTTTGTGATATAGGCCATTCTCACTGGAGTTAGATGTTTTTAACAGGGTGGTTAAAAACATCTAACTCCAAATTAAAACTCAGGGTGGTTTTAATTTGCATTTCTCTAATAATTAAGGATGATGAGCATTTTTTCAAGTGTTTAAAATGAACTTATTATGAATAAGTGTTTACTGAACTTATTATTTTCCATAGAGAATGTTCTTTTCTCCTGTTGGCGGTTGGAGGAAGTTTGCCGTGGTCCATCTGAACAGAGTCTATTCCCAGTCTGTACATACTCCTAGGGAATTTCTCTTTGGGAGATACTTACCAAGACCTGTTATGTTTTGTGGGCTTTGCACTCTAATTTTGTCTTCTTAATGCCGTAGTCAATTGAAGACTCTGCTTCATTTTTAGTTTCTAACTGTAGATTTCTACTTGGTTTCATGGCTTCTAATTCTGTGCAGCTTAAGAACCTGCAAGGTTGAGGGAAAAATTCTAAGAGATGTCAGTTTGTGTCATTCAGGGTTCTCCAGAGAACTCAGAGCGCAGAGCCATAGGATGTATATGCATAAGTGTGAGGAGATTTATTATGGGAACTGGCTCTCATGGTTAGGGAGACTTAGAAGTCTCACTCTCTGCCCTCTGCAAGCTGGAGAACCAGGAGACCTGGTGGTGTAATTTGGTCTGAACACAAAGGGTTGAAAACCAGAGGTGTTGATGGTATAACTCCCACTTGAAGGTTGGAAACCTGAGAACTGGGGGTGGTGGGGAGTGTTTGTTTAAGTCCTGGAGTCTGAAGGCCCAAGATCCAGGAGCTCTGATGTCCAAGGGCATGAGACGATGAATATCCTAGTTCTAGGAGAGAGAAAATTTACCCTACCTCTGCTTTTTTATTCTGTTTAGTTCCTCAATGGATTGGAAGATGCCCGCCCACATTGGTTTGAGTGGATCTTCTTTCCTCAGACTACTGATTCAAATGTGAATCTTCTTTACTCAGACTACTGATTCATTTTGGGAACACATTCACAGATGCACTCTAAAATCATGTTTTACAAGCTGTCTGGGCATCCCATAGCCCAACTAAGTTAAAACACAGAATTAACTATCACACATATATATTTCTCTCTGTAATCACCTTTCTTCAAGATTTTGGCTCCTCATATTTTAGGAGCCTAGGTATCCTTGACTTTGGATCTGAACCTGTTAAACCAGTGGGACTGACACAAACTGTAGGCTATCCTCTTGATTCAGTTTCAGTGCCCCTCAGTGGAAATCAGGAAATTTTTTGAGGGGGAAAAAGTGGTGAGTGTAAGGCTCAGCTTGATGCACGTCCCTTTCCTCTGTGGTCTTGGTCCTTTAAGTCCTGGCTGCCTCAGTTATTTCTATACCTTCAAACAGCTTTTATAATTGTGTAGGTGGAGGGCTTAGATGGGGAGATACACATATGGAAGTGGACTTGAATTGTATTTGATTTTTTCTTTTTCTTTTCTCTGGAAACTATTAGGATCTTCTTTTTATATAGTCAGTATACTAAATTTTCATGTGGTGCACTTTGGTGTAGGTCTTTTCTCACTTATTATATGGGAAGTTCAATAGACTTTTTCATTTTGGAAACTCAAGACTTTCAGGATTTGAAATTTTTTCTTGTATTAATTCTTTAATAATATGTACCCCTCCATTTTTTTTCTCTTTCTACAATTCCTGATATTTGATATAGGACCTCCCAGAAGGTCCTTAATTTTTAACTTTATTTCTTTTTCATTTCTGTGTCTATGTCTTTTATTTTGGCTATTCAGAGAAACATCTTCAAATCTTATGTCCTAGGGGCTTAAGTGTACGTGGATATTCTAGGAGGCATGTAGGGGATGGATTTGGGGGAAAGGTTATTCAGAATGTAGACTTCTTCTCAATGCCCCTGTGTTCACCATGGGACCTTGCCCATGTCTTCAGCTGTATCTTCTGTTGCTGAATTCAGAGCATCCTCTTCATCTTCTCCCAAGAGTAAACCTCAGTCTTCAGCACAGATGGAGGAGGGAGATTTATCTACAATTTTGTCTGCAGTCCCACTCCACATCCAGACTTCAGAAATACTTTTTGCTGCCAGGTCTTGAGACTTTCCAGGTTCTATGGCAAAACTAGATTGCAGACTTAGGTTTCAGCTTTCTCTGATGTGTCAAGACATTTAACCTTCATCCATCTGCTTTTTAAAGTTAAAATCATCTTGTCATCCTGTTTTCCGTGTTCTTCTCTTTCATTTTTGTTGTTCTTGTGGATTTATGTCTAATTTTCTTTGCCTTTCTTTCTTTTTTAAATCTAGAATTTTAGGGGAAGAAATAAAGAGCAGATGTGTTCAATTCACCGTACTTAATAGGAAGTTTTAGGTGCATTATATATATGTGTGTGTATATATCACAGCAGGTATTAATACAGATAAAGAAAATGCTGAAATAACAAAGTTAGAATTAAAATTCAGTGTATGGCATTAAAGCCCTAGTTTTGAAAAGAAATTTTTTTAACTTTGGACTTTTCAAATTTTACTCACAGCTATGAAGAAATCCAATAGTTTCCAAAATCAAACAATTCATGAAATTGAGGATTTTTGTAATACACCTTCACCGTCTCTGCTGAACAGTAAATTCTTACATGCTTATGACACTCTCATTAATTATATATTTAAAAAAATCTATTTTAGCTGTACTAATACAATTTTCACTCTGGCTTTTGTTTTGTCCTTGAAATTATTATTATTATTATTTTTTGAGACAGAACCTCAAGCTGTCACCCTGGGTAGAGTGCTGTGCATCATAGCTCACAGCAACCTCCAATTCCTGGGCTCAAGCGAGTCTCCTGCCTCTGCCTCCCAAGTAGCTGGGACTATGGGCGCCTGCCACAAAGCCCAGCCATTTTTTGGTTGCAGCCGTCATTGTTGTTTGGCGGGCCTGGGCTGGATTCGAACCCGCCAGCTCAGGTGTACGTGGCTGGCGCCTTAGCCTGTTGAGCCACAGGCGCTGAGCTCACTCACACTTTCATATGAAAGATGAATCACAACTATAGCCCAGGATGAAGAAGGGTGGGGGAGGTAGACGGGAAGGGAGGGGGTAGTTCCATAGTGGGAGGGTTAATGGTGGGACCACACCTGAGGAGCTTATTACAAGGGTACAAATCAAATCTATCAAGTATAGAACACAAATGTCTTAACATAGTGATTAAGTAAATGAGATGAAAGCTATGTTAATTGGTAGGACGTAAGCACTCCAATTTGTACAAATAATCAACACATTGAATCCCACAAAGGCATAAATATATTCATGATCTCTCTATATATGACTTAATAGAAAAGAAAAAAAGAAGGAGATGATAAAGGGACACTTCTTATGTTTCTTTTCAGATAGTGAGTCCATGAAGGACATTGGGAATTTTCATTTCTCTGACAATGGAAAACTTGGCATGGCAAAGAATTTATCATTACTGGGCTGTGCGTGTAAAAGTCCAGTGAAAATGTGATTAATTCGTATGAATGGTGAATGGAAATTCACTCTGAATGTCTAGAACAATGACTGAAAGGGTCATTTTTACTAAATGATCTAGGTGTTTAAATACAAAATGTTCAGAACCCATCCGAGTCCCCCCAGCAGTCTGAGGACTGTCCTTCCCCCCTGTACGCTCACCTCCTTCTGGGCTTCATGCCTCATTCTCTGGGTGTTGCTCCAAGAGGCCAGCGCTTTGCCTGTTCACTGCCATGCTCAGTGCCTGAGCCAGTGCCTTGCAATAGTAGACCTTGATAAATGTTCCCTGAACTCAGGAATGCACACACGCACAGCTGCCCTTCCTCTCTGCAGAGTCCCACTGTGGGGAGGGGAACTGCGTGGAACTGGACGGCGCCTGGCGCTAGGTGTGGACAGCCCTGGCCTGTGTGGTCTGGTGCTGACCCTCATGCCTTTCCTCAGACGATGCTACGTCACTTTGCTGAAGTCAATTATCTGCTTTCATTATCTTCTGTAGATTAACACTCTGTGGCTTATTTGAGAATAAAGTCAAGTAATAATAGATACGAAGATGCTTTTAAATTGAACATCAAGTTTTTGGTGATTAAAACCGAGTCTGTCTGTCCATCGTTATATATCACTGTATCACTGCCGTTATGCTCACGTAAGCCAGAGTGCTGTTCACACTTAGGACAAAGATAACTATAAAGTCAGTAAATTCTGATTTAGTCTTTGTTTCTCATCTCTTTGCTTCAAAGTTATAAATTTATAAATAAATATTATGATTGTTTTATGACAGAAGAATTGAAACCGGTCTTCTTATCTGACACAACTAACTTATCTTTACAGTTTTAGCCTGTGTACCTCTGTTTCTGCCATAGCTATTATGTCTTGATGCCTCATGCCTAGAATAAGGTATCAACTGAGAAATTCAGATGTTTATGAGATGTAAAGCTCTGCCTGTGTGCTAAGAGCATGTGCTGCCCTCACTAAATAAAGTAACTTGTCTGAATACATATTGAATAAGAGATGGATGGCATTATGGTTGACATAGGAGAGGGATTCAGACATAAAAAGATGTTTTTGCCTATGGAAGCACTAATGCTTTACTGGGTTTTCTGCAGAAGTTCACGCTAAAGTGGGTATTTAAAGAAAACAAACATAGTATAAGAGAAACAGGAAAAAGTAGGAATAATAAAGTGGGTAGTTAGCGGTTTAATTCTATACTGTAGAGTAAAATGTGGAACTAAAAAATGGAAGAAGAGAAGCCAAAAATGTTAAAAAAAAAAAAAAAGGATAAATTGATAACTTAAATAGAAATATTGCTGGATGGAAATTGATCTTTATCGAATACCTGTGTAGTAGTGGGCACTTCCATGTACTTCATTACCTTCAATTATAAAAATAATGCTGTACAATAAGTGCTGTCAATATTGTTCCCACTTTCTTTCTGTAAGAAAACTGAGGCTTTTAGATACTAAGTAACTTGCCCAAAGTTGTAGAGTTTATAAATGATAGAGCGAGTGGCTTTAGGGCCTGGTACATAGGAAGCTGTAAGAAGCTAGTGAGTTCTCATTCATTACCAAGTAGGAAAGGCAAAGTAATCTGAGAGAGGCAGGCAAGAGCCATCTCATTAAGGTGAAAGTGAAGGAAATTTGAACACTCGAAAATTAATTACAAAATGTCGTTGAGATTAAAAACAATCTTTTGAAGTAGAGGTGGTTTCCAGGAGACAAAAAAATGGAGATACTTATATGGGCTGGAATATAAATTGAGTTTAAAACAAAAGTTATGGCTTAGTCCATTTTGCATTGCTATAGAAGAATACTTGAGGCTGTAATTTATAAAGGACAAAGATTTATTTGGCTCATGATTCTTCAGGCTGTACAAGAAGCATAGTGCCAGCACCTGCACCTGGTGAGGGCCTCAGGGAACTTCCACTCATGGCAGAAGGGGAAGGGGGAGCAGGTGTCACTTGGTGAGAATAAGGAAGCAAGAGAGGAAGGGAGGGGGTGCCAGGCTCTGTCCAACAATCAGTTCTCATGGGAACTAACAGAGCTGGAAACCCATTCATGTCCTTGAGGATGACACCAAGTTGTTCATGAGGGATCCACCCCCATGACCCAAACTCCTACTAAAAGCCACCTCTAATACCTGGGACGACATTTCAACATGAAGTTTGGAGGAGATTAATATCCAAACTGTTTTGGTGTATGTGTTTACAATCATCTGCCTCCCCTTCCCCCAGCCCCTACACACATGTGTGCACAGTGCCCATTCCTAGAGGGTGAGTGTAGGGTTCAGTTCTTCACTAAAGAACTACTTGAAAGCTGCTCTAAAATGAGTATCTGCTGGGGCTACTGATGTGTGTGCCATGGGCTCCACACTGCTACTTGCCACTCTATAGCTTTGACTGATACATTTCCAAAGGAGGCAGAGGATGTATTTACAAAGTCCAGCATATAGAATTGAGTAGCTACTGAAGAATGTATCAAGTATAGTCTCAAATATTTCTTAAATATATAACATTTTCAAACTCCAAGTGCTTGAAAAAACTTGTTTTGAAAATTCAACCAGCATAGCGAACATACAGTAATTTGTTAATTGGATTGAATCAACTCTATTATATGCCTGATATTCTACTAGGAACTTTAACATACATCGTCCCATGTAAGAGTAGTAAGTACTGAGTTATGTGAAGGTTCGAAAAAATGAGAGACAATAAGGAGGGAATTATGGAACGGGAAATGGCATGGAATTCCATCCAAGCTTTGATGTGTTCCTTGCCAGCAAAAGGACTTAAGTAAGAACAGAAAACATTTAAAAGGTGAAAAATAAACCCTATGAGTGAAAAAAAAATAAGATAAGCATTTCATGAAATAGAATATTATAAAATACAATATGAAGCAGTTGTCTGGGTTTGGGGTCCAAAAGATTCACTGCTGGTGAGGATTTTATCACAATGCAAGGAAAGCTAAAAAAATATCAGCAAGTCAGAACCTGCCAGGTTTAAAAAAAAAAGGAATATTTCAGGATGAGTTCAAGTTTATCTCAGAAGTGCAAAGATGGTTCTATTTGAGAAAATTTATCAGTATCACATATTATATTATCAGATTAATTGAGGAACAATACAAAACATAAATAGTTATAGAAGAATTCAGTAAAATTCACCATTTATTCATAATAACAGCTCTTTGTGAACTAAGACTCAAGGGAGGCTTATTGGCTTAATAAAGGACGTCTCTCAACATCGCTAAGGAACATCGTGCTTATTGGTGAAACTTCAGACTCATTACATTTTAAGTCATGAACAAGACAGGGATGTCTGCTATCATGGCTTCTATTTGAAATTATCTCAGTTTTAGCTACTGCAATAAGAATAGGCAAAAGGAGTATATGAATTAGAATGGAAGAAGCAAAACTATCTTTATTGGCCGATAAGAGGGTTTTCTATATGGGAAATTTAAGAGAACATATGGACAAACTGTTAGTATTAGTGAGAGGGCAACATGTTTGCTCGATTCATTATAAAAAATTAATAGCATATCTCTATCACAATAAAAACCAATTAGAAAATACAATTGAAAATATTCCCATTCACAAGCCACTAGTACTCTAAGGTACCTTGAAAAAAAAAACCTACAATGTGTGCAAGACCTTCATGAACAGTATTACAAAACAAGAAACATACAGAACATAAAAGTAGACCTTTTACTATTTTTTTTTTTCTGAGAGTCCCACTATGTCACCCTCAGTAGAGTGCTACGGTGTTACAGTTGAAAGCAACCTCAAACTCTTGGACTTAAGAGATTCTCTTGCCTCAGCTTCCCAAATAGCTGGGACTACAGGTGCCCGCCACAATGCCGGGCTACTTTTTGTTTAAGTTGTCGTTGCTGTTTTAGCTGGTCCGGGCTGGGTTCAAACCTGCCAACTTTGGTATATGTGGCTGGCGCCATAACCACTGCGGTACGGATGCTGAGCCACAAAGTAGACTTTTTGAAATATCAAATTATACCATCTTCATGGACTGCATGACTCAATATTGTGAAGATGTCCACTTAACCCCTATTATTCTAAGAATTATATCTAACTCTTGGAGAAATTCCAATAGGAATTTAAAATCAATTTGAGCTGCTCATGTTAGAATTCATGTAGTAAAACAAGAGACCAAGCATAGCCAAGATGAACTAGGGGACGTGGCCACGTGGAGGGGCCGGACCCTGCCACAGATGAAGGCTGATAAAGCAAGAGTAATAAAAGTGGTCCGATAAATGTCCAGGGACAGGTAGACGAGTGAAAGAGTCCCGCATCGGATCCATAGGAAGGGGAAGCTATATGCCCTAAGTGAGTAATTTTAAGAAGCACCTTTGTTTCATCTCTGAAATACAAATTCATCTTACAGTCTATCATGTTTTATGCTTGTTGTCAGCCAGATGGCAGACCGGACATAGTTTTATGAAGAGCTTCTGATAAGAATTTTTGAATTGATGGAATATGGAGTTGCAGAGGGCATTATAAGTCAGTAGGAGAAAGTAAAGACTTTCTAATAAATGATGCTTGAGACCAAGAATAGCCAAGATGAACTAGGGGATGTGGGCACGTGGAGGGGCTGGACCCTGCCACAGGTGAAGGCTGATAAAGCAAGAGTAATACACATGGTCGGATAAATGTCCAGGGACAGGTAGACGAGTGAAAGTGGCAGATCCATAGGAAGGGAAAGCTGATATGCCCTATGTGGTTGGTGATAGGTATGAAAAATTGGAACGCCATGTACAAAATCAACATCAGGTAGGATAAATACGTATGAAAGAGAAACATGTTTAACATTTTAGAAGATAATGTGGGAGACGATCTTAAAGATCTTGGGGTAGGGAAGGGTTTCTTAAGCTGAGCCGGTACAGCGCAAATCAAAAGGAAAAGACTGATCAGCTGGTGTGATTACATCAAACATTTACAGAATTCTACAAAGGACTCAGTGGGCAAAATTTAAAAGCTAAGTTACATATACATTATGTGTTAAGCATTTTTCTGCACATATGATATAACTCAAATAAAGAAAAGTTAAAAAGACAAAAGGAGAGAGAATCCCCAGACTGACACATACCCAACAGAGGACAGGTGTCTAGACGGTGTGTCTCACTGATAGGTGAGTGAGGAGGAAATGGCTGTGGGGCTGGAGCAGAACTCTCTAGCAGAGGGAGCCAGAGTGGTCAGGGCCGGGTGCTGCACCGGGCTCCCAGCAGGGCCATGCTCAGCTTTGATGTACTGGTGCTGCCCCACACCACTATGATCGCTGTTTTTAATATTGCTCTAATGATGCTAATCAGGAAAATAAGTGTTAACTAGCACACTTTAACATCACAGCTCTCTTTATTCTCTGCACTGTTTCATTCTATATTTGTGTCCGAGGCCCCAGAATGGAGCTCTTGTTCACTTATTCACTTGCTCCACTGATAGCTGCTTTTACGCTGTGGGCACTGTGCTATGTGGATACATGGTTTGGATGATACACTCTTGCCTCCTAGAGGGTTATAATCTCGTTAGGAGGGAAAGTGAGTAGGAGGGAAAGTAAAAACAAACCTCACAAGTTGAACGGTAACAAGTGCTAGGCATTTTTCTTTTATTCTCTGATTTATTACTTATAATAACCCTCTAAATTTGGTTTTTCCCCAGGATGAGGGGCTCTTCTACAAATAGAACTTTACCCTGGAAGTGAGAACAATATAACCTAAAAATTATGTCCTCATCTTCATTTGAAAAAAAAAAAATTTGATTTTTCATTATCCCTCTTTATAAATGAAAAGATGAAGGTTTGGAAAGGCCAATTTATTTATGCGAGCAAACTAGTAATGTGGCCAAGCTGAAATTCATGCCTGCAACTAGCTCTGAGCCCCCTGCTCATGTGTGGAAAATAATCTATCTTTTAGGAGTAATGTGCATAAGACATCTTTGGAGTGTAAAAGTGCTGTGAGGGTGGGACACCACCCTCTTGCTGGAGCTGCCATTCATTGTAGCCTGTTGTCCTCCATGTGGGGCAACTACAGTAATAGCCTTCCTGGTGAGGAGGGCACATGGAGCCTGCCTGGGGGCAACCCTGCTGTGCGGGATACTGGGGCTGCTGTGGTGCTGGCCAGCCCCAGCTGACTGCTGAATCTGGGCCCACACCTGGCTGTGGCGGGGACTTCCTTTTGGAATATGGTAGTGAGAAAGAAAGGTCCTAATCTGTCACATTGTCTATTGTGTGCCTTCTTATTCGATTCTTGGCACTTGGAAAAAGGAAAATTAAAAATCTTTTGTGTGTGTGTGTGTGTGAATGTGTGCACGAGATGCTGTTTCTGAGGACACGTCTTCAAATGCAATCGTGGGGAGCTATTTTTAGGCACCTTTCCTCCCAACAGTGCTGTTTAAAGATTCAGCTCAGGCTGCTAATAGGTATATTTATAACCATTCTGTCGACTGCCCCAGCATGAATGCTGCTGCAGATGATGCTATTCTTGGAGGCAGTTGCCATGGTTACCATTAACCCTTTTGCTTTGGAAGAGTCTATCAGTTCTATGCTTTGCCCCCAGGGTGCTCAGTAGCATCTGAATGCATAAATGTACTCAGAAATGGAAATAAAAATTGAGTGCATTTTATGTTTAAACAGTAAATAAACTTGATAAATGAATGGGCAGCAATAGTAATTAATATGAGAGATTTCTCCCTTTAAAAAAAAATAACAATAAAGGTAGCTTTGTAGCCACTGCAGAGTGTGGGGATGGGTGTGTGATCATCCTTTGAATTTGAATATACACTAACCCATAAGAAAGACTACTCAATTCCTTAAGATACATTGTTCTTGTTTCATTACATATACTTACTGATTTTAAAAATCAAAATTTCTTTTTGTTAACATTCATTCTTTAGCCAGAACATCATAACAAGCGTCAAAACTGGCATCTCTTAGGGCATAGTTCAGTCATGAGTTATGTAGAAAGACTCGTGGGTCTGTGGACTTGAAACATATAGAGATGTAAAATAGCACCCCTTATGCGAGGGGGCATGTTCCAAGGCAGATGCCTCAAACTGCTGGTAGCACTGAGCCCTATATATGTGTTTCTTCCAGCTGATAACCAAGAGGGCTCCCAAGTGACTGATGGCTGTGGGTGTGATGGACAAAGGGATGGTTCTTGTTGAGGCAGGATGGAGCGGGAGGGTGAGATTTCATTACACCACTGCGAATGGCATGCAATTTAAAACTTGTGAATTGTTTATTTCTGGAATTTTCCATTTAATATTTTCAGACTGTGGTTGACCATGTATAACTGAAATCCTGCATAAGGGGGGACTACTGTAGTCCAGTGAGTAAAGAACGTTTACCACGAGGCATGGTATATTAGAAATGTGGTTGGTTCTCCTACCCACGAGTAGCTTTTAGTTGGAAGAGGAATTAAATAGATATTTTAGCAAGAAAAAACAAAACAATTATTATAAAAAGATAGCAAAAATGTTCTATAGAAACATAGAGAAGTAGCCATTTGTGCTGATCCTCAAGGGTTAATTATGATTAGCATATGCAGAATAACTGAACTGGCTGGGGAAAACTGGCATTGCAGAGCCTGTTGGGGCAGTGATGGTGGTGGTCATGAACCCTGGGAGGATCTAGTGGAAGTTGAGGCTGGAAAGATGACATGGCGCTTGACCACTGAAGGCCAAAGATACAAGCTGAGGACTGGTGACTTATTGAGGAGACAGTGAGGTTCTTTAGAAAGAGGGTTAATTTGATCTGACTTCTGTTTTGCGAAGACAACTATGTCAATCATGTGGCAAGATCTGGGAGGCAGAACAATAGTAGAATCTGAAGTGTTTCTGGGTGGAATTCTAAAGTACACAGAATTTTTCTCTCCTGATTGATATATAGTATAGGAGGATAGTTGGTTGAGTTGAATTATATTCCACTCATTCATTGATGTATACAAAGAGACACATTTATGCTCATGTTAAATGCCAGAAGTAATGCCAAGCATATTGGGGAAAGCGAGATACTAAGTGTATAGGCACAGACAGACACCAGCAGGAGGACAGATGATTCTTGCTCGTTAGAACTTGCCACTTAATTGGAGGATATGCATCTCTGGGAAGAATAGTGTGTCTGGACAAGTTAAATGTAAAATATAATTTCTAAGCATGGAAGAAGTGGTTTAGGAAATCAAAGGGCTGCTGCTGGAAGCCAAGATGTCTGAATTCTGAGTCTAACTCTTTGGCTTCTGTTTCCTAATGTGTCAGATAAAGAGAAAGGAGAGAATAGCTCTAGATTCAATGAGTGGTCAAAGAGAAGAATATGGGACTCACAAGATGTTGCCCTCTGGTCTCCTTCCCTCTGCCTTTTGCTCCCCTCACCTCTTGGCCAGTAGCTGCTCGCCTGTTCTGTGTGCACACACCCTCTGGTGGCAGTGCAGTCACGGGCGTGCTCACTTACATTTCTCCCTCCTCCCTCCTCTCAATGCGTTCCTTTAAAGGCAGGAACTGATATATTAGTTATTTGTGTATTACTCATTCTAGAATGGACCTTTACACATAATAGGTATCACTGAGTGCTGAAGGAACAAATAAATGAAAATAAAACTAAGAAATTAATGGCTTTTCAGTGGAGTGGATTTTTATAACATTTGTTGGGAATTATTTGGCACATAGTGAAAAGGTATAGAATGATGTCCTCATTGGTCCTGTGTCTACCACCCAACTTGCTCCATGGAGGTAACCCACTGTCCTCAGCTGGACATTGGGTTATCAGCGTGTTATCATTGTCATGCTTCTCTTTATACTTCCACTAAACATGTACCACTCATCCATAATGTCTATGTTATTTTGCATATTTTAAGCTGTTAATAAATTGTATTGTGTGAATTGGAATGGGAATTTAGAAACCAGCTTCCAAGGCAATGTCAGGCACACATTGGGAGAGACGACATGAGAGGTGAAGAGGTAAGTCCTGGAAACTCAGCATCAGGGAGGTGAGGGCCTGGGAAGGGAGCACAGCTCAGGGCGGGGTCTCTGCCCAGGGTTGGAGGTCACACCTGCCAGTGTGATTTAAATAATGAGGACTTTCCTTGTATACGGACTCAGTAGTTCAAGAAGCACTTTCACATTTATTTTCTCTTTTCATCTGTATTTTATATATCATAGCCTATTATTCCATGAATGAGGAAACTGAACCTTAGGAATGTAATAATGTAGAGATTTTCATCAACTACACTTGAAAATATCCCAGAAGGCTATGAAGTCCCAAGAAATTGGGCTTTTCTTTTGACATTGACTTTGAAACATAATGTTATGAGCTCCACTTATTCATGTTTATTTGTAAATAAATTAGATGTTTCAGATTTTTCAATATTGCTTTTCTTACCACAAGAAAAAAAATCAGTGTATTATCCAATAACTCCAATTTTATCCAATGAGTCTTTTCTTATTATTGAGCATGCCATGAATTGCTGCAGATTAGATACCAACTATGGCTATCAACTTCTAGAAAACTGAAAAATATAACATTGTTTTCTCAAAAATGTTTATTAAAAAGAAAAAAGATGGCCAATGAGATGGATTTCTATTCTGTCTTTCACAGGATCACCTAAATTGTTCAGTATTAGTTGCCTAAGAAGAAGGTAACCACATGAGCAAACATGTGGAACTGAGAGGAAATTTCAGGAATAATTCATCCACTTTCTTCTAGTGCATGATTGTGCTTGTGTTAAAATGCCATTTAGTTGGTAAAGAGACTACTATCAATCTGTAATTGGAATTGTGGACATTTTCTTATTCTTGTTTATCTGCTTCTGGGTGGATTTAAATAAAGCATGTGTGCCTTCCTTGGTGGGTAGTTTGGGGCTAACCAGGTCACCCATCGTTGAAGTATCAAATCAATAGGAGGCCACCTTGTCAAGAGGCAGTCTTTGTTTGTGTTTTTGTTTTTTAAAACAGTCTCACTTTGTTACCTTGGTAGAGTGCTGTGGTGTCATAGCTCAAACTCTTGGTCACAAGTGATTGCCTTGCCTCAGTCTCCCAAGCTGGGACTATAGGCACCCAGCACAATGCCCAGAGATTTTTCTGAGAGATGGGGGTCTCACTCTTGCTCAGGCTGGTCTCGAACTCCTGAGCTCAAGTGATCCACTCCTCCCAGAGTTCTGGGATTACAGGCCACCCCATGAGGCTACCCCATGAGGCCACCTTTGATTTGCTTATGGCATGTCCAATAGCAAGCTCTCTCATGGCGGTGGGTTCCTCTGGCATTGAAAACTTCAGAAAGGGACAGGTGGAGTCAATTTTCAAATTAGTTGAAAGTACTGTACTCCAAAAGGGAATTATTCTTACTGGAGCAAGCAGAAACTCGTGGACTGTGAGACAGCTGCAGACTTTGGGAGAATGTCTCAGGACGGTGGCTTGTTGCCCAAGTTCATTGTGGGTGGAAGAGCCTTCTCATCTCATTCATTCTTTCAGGCACGCATGCATGTGGACATATCTCCACTCCATTTCCTCACCAGGAAAGCTAAGAAGATTCTAGTTATCTGCTTTATAAAGGCCAGGCATGGTGGTTCACACCTGTAATCCCAGCAGTCTGGGAGGCCGAGGCGGGTGGATTGTCTGATCCCATGGGTTTGGGACCAGCCTGAGCCAGAGTGAGATCTTGTCTCTAAAAACAGCTGGGCATTGTGGCGGGTGCCTATAGTCCCAGCTACTTGGGAGGCTGAGGCGAGAGAATCGCTTGAGCCCAAGAGCTTGAGGTTGCTGTGAGCTATGATGTCATGGCACTCTGCCAAGGGAGACAAAGTGAGACTCGGTCAAAAAAGAAAAGAAAAATAAAGCCATGATGAAGAGTAAAAGAGATGCCATAGGTCTGGCTTTCAGCACAATACCTGCCCCTTGCGTGGTGCCATGTCAGCCTCAGCTGTTGTTATGTGCTCAACATCCCTGTTCATTTCTCCACTGAGGCTGGGCCAGGTGCTGGGGATGCAGACCGAGGGAGGGGCAGGGTCTGCTTTTGGGCACTCACAGTCTAGTTAGTGAAACCACTGGAAAAACAGGTGATTAGTGATGCCCTTGGTATAGCAGAAATATCATACAGGCTTTATTGTAAAAAACAAAACAAGCAAAGAAAAAAGCCTTGACTGAAGTCCTGGGTACTGAGTGACATTAGGCTGTGCCTCCCAATGGCTTCAAACCTCAGGCACCCATCTAGAAAACAAGGAGGTCTCCAGCTGAGCAGGGATGGTGCGCTAGTCCGATGGTGTCTGTGCTCTGCACAACCAGGCGTAGTCCTATTAGAGTTTCCCAGTCGATGGTGGCTGTTGGCTTTTTAAAATGAACTTTTTATTGAATTAAAACACAAAGCTGGATAAACACATAAATCATAAGGTTACATACAGCTTAATGAAATATTGAACACTCACCTAACTGTGAACTTTTCAATACTCTCATCTGGCCACCTCTTGTATCAAACATAGAGCATCACAGTGCCTGGAGGTCCACCTGCAGTGGCCCTGCTCACTCATCAGCCACTCTTGTCCCCAGAGCGACAGCTCTCCCAGATTCTGGTACCCAGGTTGGTTTTCCTATTTGGAACTTTATATTTTTGCACATGGCAAACATTTTTTAAAAAATTTTTAAAAATTGTGTTCAGTTTTTTTAATGGGGTATAGTATTCTGCTGCATAGATATACCACCGTTTATTCGTTCTACTGTTGATGGACCTTTGGGTTCTTTCCAGTCTGGAGATACTATAGCACGATGCTAGATGTTCTTGCTTATGTCTTTTTGGTTCCCATGCTCACTTATTTCTGTTGGGTATGACTCTCTGTGTAGAAATACTGGATTATAAGCTCTGTAGCTGCAGTGTAGTGAAGATGAAATGGGTACGAAGAGAGAAGAGGACTTAACTTTCCCAGGGAAGGTCTTAAGAAGAGTTTCTTAGAATCTGGGACAGCCGTAAAGTAGCCAGTGGAATATGCCAAGCAAAGGGTGGGATGGACCCCTGGCAGAAGGGGACAGCAGTCACAGGCACCCACCGCCCTTTGACCTGCCATGTCCCTCTTCTCCTCTGTGCCTGTTGGACTCGTGAGTTCAGCAGTCCTTTGGCTGTGCTGTGCTTTGCTCCTGAAATCCTTTATTTGGCTGCTCTTTCTAGAGCCCAGGTGGACTTCTGTGTCTAAACTCCAGAGTTCCCACATCGCGTGCCTGGTTCGCTCCTGGTTCTATGAGCACGAGGATGCCACAGAGTCTGGGACTCTGGACCCACATAGCTGGTCTCCTGTGATGGTTCCGTCCTCTGTGCCCTCAGACAGGCACTGCCCCAGGCTACAGACCGCAGCCCCCAACCCGGTGCTGCTGCCCGCCTTCTAAACAGCTGCCTCTCTTCTTTTTCTTTTCTTCTCTTCATTTTTTTTTTTCAGGAAAAAACCTGGCTTCAGCCTGTTTGTTTACCACTTGTCTTTGTCTCCTTAAGGCAGAGGACGACAGACGCATTCCTGTCATTCTGTATTTCTGTTTATCAAGATTCTGAGTGGACAGAGCAGAATCTGCTTATTGTTCTGAGCTGCTGTCGCCGTACAGGATGGTGTCAGCCCAGAGACAGGAGCTGGCCTTGCCCTCTGGGATCCATTAGGCAGAACTGAAAATTACTAGGAATTCCAACTAGTACACAGAGGAAACCGGGGGTGCGCTGAAAACACACCCGGGTTCAGGGACACTGTTGCTGGGAGGGCCTTCAGGACACAGAGCAGACAGGTGCTGTGTGCCAGCCCACACAGGGCCCCACATTGAATTTAATGCTCCTAAGTATCAGCTGCTGTTTTAATTAACAGCATTAATTGTCAACACCATTAGTAACATGATAGTAATATTGCCATGTATTTGCCAATATCCCGTGGAGATTTGCTAATATATACTACCACATGTGATGCTTAGAGCCAGACATATATACACTGAGATTTATTTTTATTTATTTTATCAAAAAAATATGATTGTATAAATTTGTGGGTTACAAAATAGACATACCTGGATTTGAATGTCAACCTAGTTACTAGTCAAAAATGCCTCAGGTTTTCATAGAAACTCTATGACCATTGAGCAATAATTTCCCATTCCCTCATGCTCCCAGCCCCCAGCAACTTTCTGTCTCCATGAATTTGCCTATTCTGGATATTTCATACAATATTTGTCCTTTTGTGTGTGGTTTATTTTGCCTAGCATAATTTCTTTAAGGTTCACCCATAAAGTGGGCAAATTTCAATTCTTTTTATGGCTGAATAATGTTCTGCTGTATGTATATAGTACACTGTTTATCCATTTATCTATTGACAGACGTTTGGGTTGTTTCTACCTTTTGGCTATGGAGAATAATGCTACCATCAGTATTGGCATAGATGTATATGTCTGTGCCCCATTTTCACTTTTTGGGGGTATAGACCTAGAACTCGAATTGCTGTGTCACATGGTCAGCTTTTTGAGGAGCCACTGAACTTTCCCACATCAGCTGCACCATTTCATATTCCCACCAGCAATGTGCAAGTGTTCTAGTTTCTCCACATCCCTCTTGCCCCTTGTTACTGTTTGTTTTCTTGATTATGGTGTTATCCTATTATAATTTTGATTTGCATTTCTCTAATGACTAATGATGTTCGTTATCTTTTCATATGCTTATTGGCCATTTGTATATCTTTTTTGAAGAAATATCTATTCAATTTTTTTTCCCCATTTTAAATTGGGTTGTTTATTTTTGTTGTTGAGTTGTAGGTGTTCTTTATATGGTCTGAATATTATTAAATCCTATCAGATATGATTTTCAAATATTTTCTCCAATTCTGTAGATCGTCTTTCCATTTCCTCGTTAATGTCTTCTGAGGCACAAAAGTTTTTAATTGTGATCAAGTCCATTTATGGTATATTTCTCTTTTATTTCTTATGTTTTTAGTGTCATGTCTAAGAATCCATTGCCAAGTCCAATGTCAGGAAGATTTATCCCTATGTTTTCTTCTAAGAACTTTATGGTTTTAGCCCTGATTTAGGGCATTGATCCAATATAGATTAATTTTTATATATAGTGTGAGGTAATGGTCAATTTTATACCTTTACGTGTGGAAATCTAGTTTCCCAAGTAACATTTATTTATTTATTTATTTGCAGTTTTGGCTGGGGGCTGGAGTTGAACTTTCCACCCCCAGTATATGGGGCCAGTGTCTTACTCCTTGAACCACAGGCACCACCCCCAAGTAATATTTATTGAAGAGACTATTCTTTTTACATTGCATGAACTTGGCACTCTTGTTGAAAAGCAACTGGCTATAGAAATAAGTGTTTATGTCTCAACTCTGAATTCTATTATACTGTGTCTGTCCTTATACAAAGAACCAGTTTTCATTACTGGTTTAGCCCGGGTGGCCTAAACAACAATGACAACTGCAACAAAACAATAGCCTAGCATTGTGGCTGGCGCCTAGAGTCCCAGCTATGTGAGAAACTGAGGCAAGAGAATTGCTTAAGCTCAAGAGTTTGAGGTTGCTGTGAGCTGTGACGCCACGGCACTCTACCAAGGGCAACAGCTTGAGACTCTGTCTCAAAAAAAAAAAAAAAGAAAAAAGAAAAAAATTAAAACAAACTAAATAAATGGAAGAACACCCATGTTCATGGAGTGGAAGATGTACTATTAAGATGACAATAGTGCCCAGACAAAATAAAGATTCAACACAATCCCTTTCAAATTTCCAATAGCACTTTTCTCCAGAAATGGAAAAGATGATGTTCAACTTCTTTAGGAACTGGAAAAGGCCCCAAATAGTTAAAAACAAACAACAATTATGGCCGGTCACGGTGGCTCATGCCTATAATCGTAGCACCCAACTCTAGTTTGAGGTTGCTGTGAGCTGTGATGCCACGGCATCACGGGGGTGTATGTGGCTGGAGCCCTACTCCCTGAGCTACAAGCACCATCCTGTTTTAATTTTTTAAAGCAATGTTTTATAATTTTTATCATTCAAGTCTTTATCTTTTGGGTTAAGTTTGTTCCTAGTTAGTTTCTTCTTTCATATGCTATTGTAAGTGGAATTGCTTTCTTAGTTTTCTTTTCAGATTGCTTGTTTGTGGTATATGGAAATACACCTGTTGTGTGTTGATGTTGTATCCTGAAATTTTGCTGAATTTGTTTATTAGCCCTAGTAGCTTCCTGTGTATTCTTTGGATTTTCTGTATGTAGGATCATGTCATGTGAATGCAGATAGTTTTACTTCTTCCTTTCCAATTTTGATGCCTTTTATTTCTTTCTTGTCTGGTACTCTGGCTAAGATTCTGGTATAAAGGGCAACTGTTTTAGTTTCTCCACATTCCCCCTGAGGTGAGCGGCAGGCATACTGTTCCACACCTGGTCTTAGGGGAAGCTTTCAGTCTTTTCAGTGTTAGCTGTGGGGTTTTCATAGATACCTGTTCTTAAGTTGAGTAAGTTCCCTTCTGTTTCTATTTTGCTGACCGCTTTTTTGTGAATGTGAATTTTGACAAAATGCTGAGATGAACATGTGGCTTGTTCCTTCATTGATGTTAATAGGGTGCCTCACCCTGATGGATTATTATTTTTTTAATGTTGAGCCATCCTCACTTTGCAGGAATAAGTCCCACTTGGTCATGGCATATGGTTCCTTTAGCGTGCTGTGCAATTTGGCTTCCTAGTACCTTGTTGAACATCTCTGCATCCATATTCATCAGGAGTATTGATCTGTAACTTTCTTTTCTGGTGAAGTCTTTGTCTGGATTTTGTATTCTGGGTAATGTTGGCCTCATTGAATGAGTTTGGAAGCATTCCCTCCTCTTATATTTTTTGGAAGAGTTTGAGAAGGATGAAATTTGCCAGTGAAGCCATCTGGTCCTTCTCCTTGCTGGGAGGTTTCTGGTGACAGTTCTCTGTGAGTTCTTGGGATGCCCCTGCCCTCTCTCGCCTGCCGCCAAGCCTTAGCAGGTGCCTCTGTGTCCTCTGCCTAGGTTTCCTCCCCTTCCTGCTGTCCCTGGTGCTGCTTCTCCTCTTCCTCCTCAGAAGGTTATTCTGACACACCCGGGGGCGCCGCCCCGCGCGGGGGGGGGGGCGGCGGGGGGGGGGCGGGGGGGGGGGCCCCGGGGGGGGGGCGGGGGCGGGCGGGGGCGGGGGGGGGGGGGGGGGGGGCGGGGTGGGGGGGCCGCGTGGGGGGGGCGGGGCGCGGGTGGGGGCGGGGGGGGGGCCGGGGCG
>CAUYON010128893.1:0-31525 GCA_963573935.1 Arctocebus calabarensis
ATATAGTGATCAAGGAAATGCCATGAAGGATATCTGTAACAGTATGATCAAAATATTTCTGAATGTATATGAATCGTGCCCTGTGATTGCACCAATGTACATAATTATGATTCAATAAAATTATTAAAAAAAAAATATGAGGATATACAGAATCTGACCATCTCTCCGGCTACCACTTTGGTCTAAGCCACCACTGTTTTCTTGCACCTGGATTCCCAAAGTTCCTTCTGTCCTTTCATGACAAAAACTGCCAATCACGTGGGTATAGAAGGAACATAGTTCATATATGACAAATCCACATCTAAACATTATGCTCAATGTGGAAAAACTGAAAGCCTTTTCTCTAAGATCAGGGACAACATAAGGATGCCCACTCTTGCCACTTGTATTCAACATAGTACTGGATGTCCTGGCCAGAGTAATTAGGCAACAGAAAGACCATAAAGGACACCAAGATTAGGAAGAACGAAGTCGATTATCCTTGTTCAAAGAAGGCATGATCCTATATTTAGTAAAACCTAAAGATTTCACCAAAAAACCATTAGGGTTGATAAATCAAGTAAATTTTCAGTATACAAATTCCACATACAAAAATCAGTAGCATTTCTATGCATCAATAATACACTAGTTGAGAAAGAAATTAAGAAAGCAATCCCTTTGCAACAAGTACAAAAAAAAAAATACCTAGGGAAAAAATAAAATAAATAGGAACAATTTTAATTGAAGTAAAAGATCTCTACACCAACAACTATATTGATGCAATAAACTAAAGATAATACCAAAAATGGAAAGATATTTCATGTTCATGGATTAAATATTAAAATATCCACAATACCAGAGTAATGTACAGATTCAATATAATCCCTATGAAAACACCTATGACATTCTTTTCAGAAACAGAAAAAAAATTGCATGGAATCACAAAAGGCCCTGAATATCCAAAGCAATCCTGACCAAAAAAGAACAAAGCTGGAGGCATCACATTATCAGACTTCAAAAGACACTACAGAACTGGTGATATGAAGATGGGACAACCATGTGCAAGGCAAAGATTGGCAGCAGACTGCCAGTAGCTGGGAGAGAGACCAAGAGAAGATTCTCCCTCACCCAGATGCAGTCCACCCTACTGACCCTCTGATTTTGGACATGTAGCCTAAATTGTTTAAGCCACCTGGTTTATACTATTTTGCAGCCACAGCAAACTAGAGAAACTAGCTCACAACCTAAAGGTGCTCACCAGTTCCTTAGTGGGAGAGAGAAGAAAGTGGCAGTCTGAATCCCATTGATAAGGACACAGTGTGCTTGCTTGTAAATCATCTCATACTGCTTTGTTGAACAGTATGGGTTCCTAATCTTCAATAATGACTCACTTCTTCTTCTTTTTTTTTTTTTTTTTGAGATAGAGTCTCTTTCACCCTGGGTCATGGCACTCAGAGCAACCTCAAACTCTTGGGCTCACACAATCCTCCTGTCTCCCAAGTAGCTAGGACTATAGGCACCCGACACAGTGGCTGGCTAGTTTTTCTATATTTAGTAGAAATGGGGTTTAAGAGTCTCTCTGTTGCTCAGGCTGGTCTCAAACTCCTGAACTCAAGGGATCCTCCGATCTCAATGTCCTAGAATGCTGGGATTACAGGCATAAGCCACTATACCTGCATTTACACTCAGTTCTTAGACTGTCTCTTTCAGCCCTGAGTTCAGAGCTCTTTCAAACCTAATCAGATCTAAATATCTGAACTTGGTGTATTGTATGGAGTATTACAGTCAACATTCCAGTAGTCAAAACCAAGAGACTCTTTAACATGGCTTCCATTTTTTCTGTCCATGATTGGAAGTACTTTATAGACTATGAGATATTACACAATGACAAGAATATATATGCCACTGACAAAAATATTCCATTTTAAGTTTCTCTTTCTTCTTGACAAGGATGAAAAGGGTTTTATAAAACTCCAGGAAAGTAGTTTTAGGAACACTGGGAAAGAATACATATTGTTCCAGTAGAAAAGTGATTGCATGTCTGAAAACAGATAAAGTCCAGTTACACCAGGATCAACCTCATGGTATCCCACAAATTCTCCTCTGAAATTGCCACTCTTCTCTCACTGTCCCCCATGCCATGACACCATTATCTTAATTTGGGGAGAGTCTCTAAGTGGAAGAGACTATTTAGCATTCCTCAATGTGCCTACTCCCCTTCTTCTTTAGTAAAAACCCACAGATTTTTGCCTGGAAGGATAGCTATGTAAAGTAAAGACAATTTTTCAAGTGGGGGTGGGGTGGGGAAGACACTACAAAACTATAGTAACCAAAATAGCAAGGAAAATCCAGGAATAAATCTATGCATTTACAGCCAACTCATTTTCAACAAAAGCAGTAGGGCAAACATTAGGGAAAGGAAAGTCTTTTCAACAAATGGTGCGGGGAAATCTGGATATCCACACACAGAAATGGAAAATATGGATATCCACGTGCAGAAATGAAAAATCTGGATATCTACATGCACATGAAATTAGACGTCAATCTCTTGTTATATACAAAAATCAAATAAAAATGGATTAAAGACATAAATGTAAGACCTGAAATGATGAAACTCCTAGAAGAAGTGCTCTGGGACATTGGTCTGCACAAAGATTTTTTTTGTGGAAGACCTCAAAAAGAACAGGCAATTAAAGCAAAAATAGACAAATTGAATCATATAAAGCTGAAAAGCTTTTGCAAATCAAACAAAACAATCAACAGAGGGAAGAGACAACCTACAGAATAACAGAAAATATTTACAAACTATCCATCTGACAAGAGATTAATATCCAAAATATATAAGGAACTCAAGTCAATAGCACAAAAACACATAATCTAAGTTAAAAATGAGTAAATGATTTAAGTAGGCATTTTTCTTTTCTTTTCTTTCCTTTTTTTTGAAGACAGTCTTACTTTGTCACCCTCAATAGAATTCTGTGGTGTCATAGCTCACAGCAACCTCAAACTTTTGGGCTCAACTGATCCTCCTGCCTCAACTTCCTGAGGAGCTGACACGATAGGAACCAACCACAATGCCCAGCTATTTTTTAGAGATGGGGGGTCTCATTCTTGCTCAGGCTAGTCTCGAACGCCTGAACTCAAGTTATCCACCCACTTCAGCCCGAATAGACTTTTTTTTTTTTTTTTTTGAGACAGAGCCTCAAGCTGTCACCCTGGGTAGAGTGCCATGGCATCATAGCTCACAACAACCTCCAATTCCTGGGCTCAAGCGAGTCTCTTGCCTCCGCCTCCCAAGTAGCTGGGACTACAGGTGCTCGCCACAACACCCGGCCATTTTTTTTTTTTTTGGTTGCAGCCATCATTGTTTGGTGGGCCCGGGGGCTGGATTCGAACCCGCCAGCTCAGGTGTACATGGCTGGCGCCTTAGCCTGTTGAGCCACAGGCGCCGAGCCCCGAATAGACATTTTTCAAAAGAAGACATACAAATGGCCAACAGGTATATGAAAGAATGCTCAACATTGCTAATGATCAGGAAGGTACAAATCGGAACAGCAATGACATGTCATCTCACCTAAGTTAAAATGGCTATTATCAAAAAGACAAAAAAGAACAGATGCTGGACAATGCTTACAATGTAAGACTGTGAATTTGTACAGTCACAGTATGGAATTTTCTCACAAACTAAAAATAGATCTACCATATGATCTGCAATCCCACTGTTGAGTACACATCCAGCAGAAAGGAAATCAATATATCAAAAAGACACCTGCACTACCACTTTTACTGCAGCACTGTTCACAACAGCCAAAACATGGAAGCCACCTAAGAGTCCCAATCAGAGGAACTGACAAAGAATATGTAGTATACATACACAATGAGTATTATCCATTAAAAAGAATGAAATTCTGTCATTTGCAGCAACAGGGATAGAACTGGAGGTCACGATGTTAAAATGAAATAAGCCATGTACAGAAAGGCAAAAATTGCATGCTCTCACTAACGTGGGAGCTAAAAAGTTGTTTTCATTAGTGAGTAGAATGCTAGTTACCAGAGGTTGAGACAGGTTGGCACTAGGAGACATAAAGAGAGGTTGATTAATTGGTACAAAAAAGTTAGATAGAAGAAATTAAGTTCTAGTTTTTGACAGCACAGTAGGATGACTATGATCAACAATAATTTATTATATATTTCAAAATAGTTAGAAGATTTGAAATGTTCCCCAAACAAAGAAATGATAAATGTTTGAGGTAATGGATATCCTAATTGCCATTTGGCAATATCCTAATTTGATCATTATCCGTTCACATTTATCCAAATATTGCATATATTCCATAATTATGTACAATTATTATGCACAAATAAAATAAATTTAAAAATAGGTTTGTACAATTATTAGCACAAATTTTAAAACAAAAACACACACACATTCCAAAAACAAACAAAACTCAGAATGGATACACACACACACACACACACACGACTCAGGACACAAACACCTGCTCTTTTCACTTGTTCCCAACTCTCTCAGTTTACATATCAATCTCTGAAGATGGCAAATAAATTATCTAGTTTTTAATAATTTCTGACATTAAATCACTTTTACTGCACTGACCTAAGAGATTTTCTTTTATTCGTGGTAAAAAAAAAAAATTCGCTAAGAATACCAAATAAAAGACAAAAGCAACAACTTCTGGTGAATGCAGAACTCCCGTTGTTAATAGTTTATTAGAATACTAAAAGCTAGGCTATAGAATGATAAAAGGGTATTAATCTTACAATTTTTCAATGTTCACTTTAAATATAAACAATGATTCATTCATAATTCTAGATTTTATTTTCAAATGATCTTAATATAAAATATACTCTCTTTTAATTTTCTCCAAGAAAAGCATGGTTATCTAGCCTAGGAAAACTAGACTTTGAAGTTCAGCTATTGATTTCCTCTCATAGATTGCTAGAAAATAGAAGTACTCTTTAATATGCAGCAAAGAGGCAGAGGGAGAAAGAGCAAATGATTCTCTGGGAAACTGTAAACGCCATTCAGCTGGTACCATCCATCCCCAGGACTCCACATTGACTTTGAGCTTTGCAGTGCCGCTCAGGTAGGGTTGACAGACCTTTGACAATGTTAAATATGTCAGTATGAATGATGACAGATCCCTCGCCTTGTTTGTTTAATAAACAAATGCCCCAGACATTATTCCATTATTTATTTCATGGACTCACTGCGAACAGGTGCCTCACATTAGAAGCAGATAAAGTAGAAGAGCTGGGGCTGATGTAAAAAAGAAAGAGTATAAGGAACATACATTCCTCTTGTTACATAAAGAGATATGCAAATGTATTTCACTAAAATATGTGATTGGTTTTGTGTATTTTGTCAAAATGATAATAAAAATGTTAGCTCTTATATAATATCTTTCACCATTCAAGAAAAGTTTATAATTGAGGTCATTTAAAGATAAGTTAAAATATGAAATCTTAGTAAAATTTACAATTTATCACATTTAAATTATGTACACTTCCTAAGTTTTCCAAGTTGGCATTTCTTTTTATCTTTAAATTAATTTACTCATCCGTTTGGAGGTCTCATTATCCATTATAGACTGTGGTTTTTACATCCAGAAGAAAGTGACAACTTTAAGTTCATCAATATTTGTGGGAAATAAGAAAAATTATACTGGATGTTGTTTGTCAATCAATTTTTTATAAATCTAAACTATTTGAGGATAATATTTAATTTAAAATTTAAGAATATAAAACTTCACTTTTTTTAGCACAGGAAAAAGTTAAGAAAAAGATCAAAGTAAAAAGAACAAAATTGAGATTAGAAATCCATTTTAAGGCAAAATGACAATGTCTTCATAAGTTAATATTAATCTTTTAATTATAAATTTCAAAGATTTAAGTAGTTTCTACGACCTTAGCTTTGAATAATTATGCCATATGGAGCTTTGCTTAAATTTGAAAAAGATGCTGAATTGTTGCTCAAAGCCTTTTAATAACTTCAGGCTGGCAGAATTCCAGTATAATCCTTCAGATACCACTTCAAATTATAGACCAGGAACCCAAACTAGTAAATGCGACGTCAAATTACTAAGGGCTTCTTACTTACGTTACATTGCAGAAAATGTTTGCTATATTAATATATTTATAAATAACAACAAAATGGGCATCTTAAAACAACTCTTTATAGTGGAGAATTCCACTAAATATAAATAAAATTATCTGTGTATCACAAAATTAAAAGGCAAATACCAAAATTATTTTCCACAAAGATAAGGGTTTTATCATCCTAAATATGAAAAGAGTTTATGTAAGCTGATCAGAGAAACTGGCAAAGGACATGGACAGGCAATTCCTAGAAAATAAAATATGAATAGCAAGTAATCTGTTATAAATGTTCCATCTCTCACTCTTTAAGAATGAAAATTAAATAAAAAGTACCAAAATGTAATAAAAATACTAATACTACTAAGAACTAAATAGATACTCTAATGGAATAAATATAAGTAAATAAAAATATTCTGAAATGTAATTTGACCTGTTAATTCCACTGGAATTTTAACATAAGGGGAAAAAATTAAAAACATTGACAAAAGTTATCTAAAATGTGCTAATCTTCACATTTAACAGTTTTTAAAAAATCAGTTTGAAAATAAAGGAGTAATACAATAATTATGCTGCATCCACAAAATGGAATATCATAAACAACAAAATTGTATTTTCAAAGGATTTCAAATAAGGTGGAGTTCTCTTAGCATAGTTTTTTAAAAACCAAGAGAGGGGGAAAAAAAAAAAAAAACCAAGAGAGGAAACTGTTTATTAGTATAATCTTGATCAGCTAAGTTAATCTAGCTATTTTACGTACACATTATTATTACTGGCTATAGCTGGTTGGTGACAGTAGCAGGGAATTTTATACTGTTCTTTACTTTTCATAGCATCTAAAATATCCTCTATTTTAAGAAAGGTTATTTGTTAAATAGATGAATAGTTTTCTGAAACAATGGTCAAAATTAAATAGCAAAGTTTTAATCAGTCTTCTGAAAATGACCCACTATCATCACTTAGTAATGTTCTTTAATTTTTCAGAGGTTCTTATTTTATGAGCTTTGCTTCAATTCGGTTTGAAAAGATTTTAAAAGGCTAGAAAAGAAACCTTCACTTTGCAAGTGTCAATCATCGACTCTCTTGGATTGTCTATTTCAAGTACTTTGACCTTGTGGAGGTATTTCATGTTTCTCTGAAAGTCATTGAAGATTTCATTTAGGTCTAAATTGCTACTGACAGAAACTCGGGTAGGATCTGGACCCAGGCATTCTTTCATAACCTTAACATTGTAACTGCTACTGAAACAGCCCAGACCCACATGGGATGTCATATTTAAATTATTTATTTATTATTCAGGTGTCATTGTCCTCTCTTCTTTGAACTTCAATTCTATATTCAATGACCGAAAATTAATTTCTTTCTTTTTTTTTTTTTTTTCAGTTTCTGGCCAGGGCCAGGTTTCAACCCGCCACCTCCGGTATATGGGACCGGCACCCTACTCACTGAGCTACAGGCGCCGCCCCCAAAATTAATTTCTTTACCTCTGAATTCTGACTGTATTTTAAACTGCTAGCGAATGTTTGAACTATCAGATTTATTTAAACTTGATAAAACATTAGACTTTTTATAAGATACTGAAGAAGAATTCAAGTAGCTTGCAGAATAACACAACAGACTAGAATGAGAATTACCAGCTTATCAGTTAATTTAAATAATAAATTATTCAGTAACAAAATTCAAGAAATAAATTCAGTAATAAAAGTTAATTCAAACTTTTATGGTAGGAACTCAAATATTAATTTGTGTAGAAAAGTTAAAACTATGTTTGAAAAAAGATTTATGCTGTGTGTTTAACTCATTACGTAATATAGAGGAAATTATAACACTAAAATAATGTAAATCGATATTTGAATATAAAAATGTATCTTGCCCTACCCAAAGTATTTATAATGGGTTAAAATCAAATTTGGATAAATTAATAGTGATTGATTTACTCATTTTACCATGCACAGGGGTTACACTAAATTTATCAGTTGATTATCATTCTCTTATTCACTCACTTAACATTTAATGAATTCCTAATTTGGGCAAGGCATGACCCCGGCGCTTTAGAAATGATCATTTCCTGCTTTCAGAGAATTCACAGTTCAGGTTTTCACTGCGTTTGGAAATGTTAAACTCCTTTTACTAGTTAAGTAAAAACAATCAGTTGGAAATACAAATTATGCTTCATATTAAGAGCCCAGAAACACTTGGATTTCAGCAGATGAACTTTGAAGGTGGCAGATTCCACCAATTCAACAACCAAACTCATCACACCAGCCACTAGCCTATTTAGTGCTCTCTTTCCTTTCCACACTCTCCTGCTTGCCAAGTCCTTGCATTGTGGTTAGTCTCCTCAGTGCCTGTCCATGTCAGCTAAAACGACTATGCTCAAGCCTCATTTCTGTCTTCCGGTACCCTGTGTTCTCACTTCAATTCTGGAGGATTCTGCTCTTCCAGACTGCCCACGCCTCATCCTCTAGCTGCAGAACTCCAATGCTGCATGAGCAAATTCCCTCACACCCTCTTCCTCTCTGCCACCTCTCTGGTCAGTGGAAGCCCGACTGCTTTTACTATTCTAGAAACTCCTCACTTACTAAGATTACAGATGAGGTTAGCTGTCCTGTGAGAAAACTTCTCTGTGTCTTTCCCCTGCTCTTCTTCCTTTCTCCCTTGGTGAAAGTCATACCTCCTGTCGCTCACTCACTCCCCAGATCCCCCGGTGAGCACCTACCATGTGCTGGGTTTTTTAGGCACTGGTGGTGCAGAAATGAACAGACACGGTCCTTGTTAATAGAGCTTATTTTCGGGAGGGTGGGAGGAAATGAAAAAAAACAAACATGATTTCAGAAAGTGAGATGAGCTATGAAGAGACTTGGACAAAGCAAGGTGATATTCATAGGCCAGGCTTTAGATAAAGATGTCAGGGAAGGATACTCTGAGGAGTGGAAAATGATGAAGAGGAGGCTGGCCATAAGAAAATCATGCAAAGATCATTCTGGGCAGAGGGCAACAGTTGTAAAGACCCGGAAGCAGGAGAGGGGTGTGGCATGTTCCAGGAATGGCCAAGCATCTCCTTGTAGCCAAGGGCCAGGGCAGGCCTGTGCTGGGGACTTCATTCACACCTGCACCTCTCAGATCCCAAGCCAGCGGGCATCTGCAACTCTTCACATAATGCCCCTGTTGGTTAGTCCTTTCTCATGTAGTTCAGAATGCTTAAGACATGTTCACCTAAAAAAGTGCCTTCCTAACTCCTGCTGCTCCTTGGAACTATACCTTCCTTTTAACATCCCATTTTCCAGAACAGAGTGCGCCCTCCTTCCCACTTGCTTGCTTATCTTCTGTAATTGTGTTTCTGTGCACACTGTCATTCTCAGTGCATGGTCAAGATCATCAATGACTTCTCTGTTTCAAGGCCACTGACCTTTCCTCAACCCTCAACCTTTCTGACTGATTTTCTGTCACATTCTTGACAGTCCTTCCTTCCAAATATTCTTTTCCTCCATCTCCATGGAAATTCATTCTTCTCATATTCCTTTTACCACGATGACCATTCTGTGACTGTTTCCTGTCCGTCCTCTCTCCTCAACTTGTTCCCTAAGTTCCTTCAGAGCTGCTTTTTGCTCTCCCTCTGCCTCTTTTTCCCTTCCCTCCCTCTCTTCTTCTCTCTCTCTCTCTCTTTAGTAGCCCCACTAACTCCAAAGGCCATAGGCCAGGCCTTCTCTGTGGGTGACTCCAACAGTTGTTTTCCTCCAGTCCTGCCTCCTCTTAAGATATCTAGAAATATTCTCTCATCAGCAAGTGAAAGTATAGTGCAGCACCTCAAACTTTATATCTTCTCAAGTGAATTCATTTTCCTCCTCCGCAAACCAGAAACTTCTATGCTCCCAATTAAGAGTTACATTTACACTTAACAAGTCTAATCGATGCCATCTCTGCTCCTGCAGAGTCTTCTCCGTCCCACAGCCACCATGATGTGCCCAGTGCCTCTCATGCACCTTACTGTGCCCACAAGAACCCTCAGTGTGGAACCCAGACCCACCAACTGTTCCCACACCTTGCCAACACTGACAGACTCATATTCCAAATAATCACTTAAATTGTGACACTTCATTTCTCAAAACCTTCAGTAGCTCCTTGATGTTTACCCAGTGAACCCCAAATACTCGCCTCAGCTTTGGAGACGGTCAGTGACCCCCAAGCTCTCTTTTGGCCTGTTCACGAGCCACTCCCCTGATTAAACTATTTGCCATGTAAACAGTTTGGTTTGCTCTTGCTTTTCTTATTACTTTGACTCAGAATGCCATCCTCCAACTCTACTGGTCAGAATCCTACTTATGGGTCTAGTTCAAATGACATCTCTTCTAGTTAATTTTTCCTGATTTCCTCAGAAGAAAATAATTTTTCCCAAATTCATTCTGCCTTGCATATATAGTTATCTGTGTGTATGTGTGTGTGTGTGTCTTGGGTCACTATTATTTCATCTTTTTGAGGACAGTGACATCTTTTTTTCTTTTTATTTCGTGTCCACACAGTACCTGGAATCATTAATGCCTTTTTGGAATACAGAAAATCTATCAAAAATGTTTACCAATAATTTCTAATACTAACTTTTTAATTACCTTTAACTTGTCGATTTAGTTAGTAACACATAAAAATCTACACTTTAAAAACTTCATCTCCTATTAAAAAATATTTGGAATGCATACAGATAATACAAAATAATTAAAATCTATATTGGATGTTTTATGAGTCTGGCTTTGGTAAGCCCAGTTTCCTTAAATCAAAACACAAGGTATCTGTGCCATTTAAGAACATTTACTTAGAAATATCTTGAACTGTTAGCAGAGCTGACTGAAGCCAAGGTGAGATGGGCTTGTAAGTGTTAACAAAAAGACCAGTGCTAACATTACTTTCCCTTTCTTTTTCTTTTCTTTTCTTTTGAGACAGAGTTTCACTATGTTACCCTCAGTAGAGCGCCTTGGTGTCACAGCTCATAGCAACCTCAAACTCTCAGGCTTAAGCGATTCTCTTTTACCCCAGCCTCCCAAATAGCTGGGACTATTTTTGTTGTTGTTGTCATTGTTGTTTAGCAGGCCTGGTCTGGGTTCAAACCTGCCAGCCCCGGGGGCATGTGGCCGGCATCCTAACCACTAAGCTACAGGAGCTGAGCCATTACTTTCCCTTTCCATCAATATCTGTTATTGCTACTTTCAAAGGTCTAAGACTATTATGTATAAGGCAATTTCTCTAATTCCTGAAACTATATTTTAGCATCAAAACATTATTATGTTATACTGCTGTGAAGGAATTATCACTTAGATGTATGAAAGGCATCTCAACAAGAACGTGTCCTGAACGGCTGGCCTATTGCTCTTACACGTCTTCCTTTCCACAAAGAGGAAATCAGTTATTTGTCCATGGGCTCGGGCAAGTACCCTTGGTTTCACTCTGAACAATTCCCCCACACCCCCAATCCCCATGCCCCATGTATGACTCAAGTGCAAATCCTGTCAGCTCTATCTTTGGAGCATATCCCCAAATCTGATCAGTTTTTACCGGCTATACTCCTATTACCTAGACACCTCCTGTCTCAGTTATTACAATAGCCTTTTAACTGGTCTCTCTGCTTCCTCCTTTGCCCTTAATTCAGTCCTCTCTCAACACGGCAGCTGGAGAGATCCTACTCAGATATGAGTCAGATCACATCATTCTTCTACTCAAAACTGCCAAGCCTCCTCTCTCCCTGGAGGGTCACAGCAAAGTCCTTTCACTAGCTGACTTAGACCTCCTTGACTTGTGCCCAAGCCCTGCGGTTTCTTCTTTGGCCTCATCACTTTCCCCTCTTCTCCTGGTCAACACTTCCAGCCATACCAGTAGCTCTGCCATTTCTTTAAGAAGTCAGGCAAACTCCCACCTCTTTAGAGCCCTTTTCCTATTTATTTCTGCGTTCAGAGCTATGTTGCCAAGGGCAAAGTCTGCTGAAATCTGACTTTCAAATGAATTAAAGTACTATACAGAAAGCACGTTCGGATCATAGCCTATGTAAAATCAATGCAGTGATGCCTTGTATGGTGATGTTGTATACTCTTTGAAGGCACAATGTTATTTGAAGATGAAGAAGAGGTGGAAAAATTAAACAGAATTAGGTGATTCTTAAATCACCCTTTTCAAGTTTCTTATTCCCACGATACAGATTGGTCTTAAAAAATTCAAGGGGCGATTTTACAAATAGCAATTCATATTTAGTACTTGAATAAAATATTTATACTTTTTCCAGAACATCAAAAAAAGTAAACTTGAGACTGTACCTTGAATATAAGTCAACCCAAAATATGTAAACATTAAATTCACGTTTGCTTCAAGGATAATATGGTGTTAAAGAGGCTTTTTTTATTTTACTGAAAAAGGCAAGCTAGGAAAATATATCATCACTTATGCTACAATATTATAAAAAACTATAAAATATAGAAATAATTATAAGATAACCTAGAAAAATCTGAAACTTAGGTATTAACCTAGGAGAATGTAGGACTATAGCCCAAGTATTTCTAATTAATATAATATTTGACAATATGATAATATAACTTCATCATAATGTGTGTTTAATTACTACAGAAGAGAATAGTCCATATAATCGCTTCCATGAAAGCCAATGGAAATGTTAGGAAATTCCTTATATTATTTTAAAAGGATATATCATAAGGCAACAAAATAAATCCTAGTGGACATGGTACTTAGACATAGAGCAAGATGCTTAAATTGTTCTTTTGAACAGTTTATAAAGAGTAATTTCATGCCTATTATCTTTTGAAGATTAAATACCAGAGTGATAGCAGAGTATTTTAAACACGAGTTTCGACAGTCTGTTAAATTGTCTTACCTTTTCCAATGTCATCTCTGTCTCAGCAGCGTGAGTCTTTTTCAGCTCGAGCTTCATCTTTTCTGACTCGGCCTTCAGTTTGTTGACAGTGGTTTCATGGTCCCTTGCTGCCCTTTGCTTTTCCTCTTCACGAAGAAGACCAAGCTCGACTAGTTGCTGCTTCCGCTGTGAGTTAACATGGATCAGCTCTTCTCTCAACTTGTGAACCTGCGTCTCCATATCAGCAATAACCTTGTTTTTAAAAAGGGAAAAATAAGCAGAGGATAAAAATAGGGATGTCACAAAAGAACTAAGAATATCCAATAAACAAAAAATGAAAATATGAAATACAAATGTTCATCCCTTCCTTCTATCTTTGTTTCCTTCCTCCCCTTCGTTCCCTTGTTCCCCACTAACTTGCCATTACCTCACAGATCAGAGGTGGAACACCACCTGGAACATCTGATCATATATTTGTATCCTAAAACAAAGTATTGTTCAGTTTTTACTTGTTTCTATATAATATGTAAATAGAATTTTACATATAGGCTTCTGAAACTTACTCTTTCAAATATTCAATATCATCACATTCCTGAAATTCACCCAGTGCTCCTTATTGCATTTTGGTCTTTTATTTCATTGCTTTCTGCTTCAATTTTTCTTAGGTCCTTCCTCCTACTTTGTTTGGCTTTATTTTGTATTCCTTCATTGAACTTCTTATTTCAGATATTTAACTCATTAATTTTTATCCTTTCTTCTTTTCTGATTAATAAACCTAAGATTGTAAGTATCTCTCTAACTATTGCTTTAGTTCCACCTCTTAGATTTAAATAAGTAGAATTTTCATTATTATTGAGTTGGAAATCTTTTTTAACACCTCCTTTGATTTATTCTGTTGACTTACAAACATTTAGAAGTATGCTTCTTAATTCTGAGTATATGGGGTACCTTAGTTTCTTAGTAATGCCACAAACTAGATGGCTTACAAGAACATAGTTTTATTTCTTCATAGTTCTGAAAGATAGAAGTCTAAACACAAGGTGCTGGCAGAATTGGTTCATTCTGGAAGCTGAAGGAGAATTCCATGCCTGTGTCCACACCTCTGGTATTTGCTGGCAATCCTTGGTGTCCCTGGGTTTATGGACACATCCATTCTAATCTGTGCCTCTGTCTTCACATGATGAGTTCTCTCTGGTGTTTCATTGTGTTTCCCAATATGAGATTGGTCATACTAGTTTTAGGGCCCACTTTAATCCACAGACCACCGAATCTTAACCTGATTATACAGCTGCAAAGACACTATTTCCAAAAATGTCACTTTCACAGGTTCTCTGTGGATATGAAATTTGATGGAAATACCATTCAACAAAGGACATGACAAGGGAGTATTAAATGTACCAAACACTTTATCTTTTCTTTGGTCATAATGCAATTAGAAGTGAATAACAAAAAGATAATCATTAAATTCCATGTCCTTCATTGAGTGGGGTCTTCCTCAAATTTCAAATCCATACAGAACCTGTGAAAGTGACATATGACTAGAAGATCAGCTTTTACTATTTTAAATCCATTTAAAATTTAAGTGTACATCACATGTTAATAAGTGACATCTATTCTATGGCTGATAAGTCCAGTATCTGAAGTCCTCACAGGTCTCATTCTGCTATTTACAATCTCTGAAGGCTCTAGGTTTGCAGTAGTGAGCCTCAAGTTTTTCAGAATACTCTGATATTATGAATTCAGACAGAAAAATCCCCATGAAGACCATCTTATAGCTATAAATTTTCAGGGGCAATCTCCTTTTCAGTGCTAAGATTTGAGACAAGTAGTTTTCCTGTTTCTAGTTCCCTGGTTTCCATTTTACTCATTTAATATGACCCTTTTGTGTCCTCACTTTGTGTTTGCTGGTATTATAATACATTTCCCATTTTAAACAGGTCCTGGACTTTGTTTACTTCCCCCCCCATACCCTATACGAGCCAAAACAAAAATGGTACAAAACTGAATTTCAAGTACACTCAGTTGAAGAAAGTTCCTCAAGTTGAGAGCCTTGTGCTTACATCTCCAGGTTTCTGTTTCCACTTAGGTTTTGGTCTCTGAGTATCCTAACTAAATTAACAGCTCATAAACACACTAAAAATAAGTTATTTAAAAATTTACTGTTATCTATCCTTTTTAGTTGTTTTCAGAGGGAAAGTTGATCAGAGAACATGGTCTGCCTTGCTACCACCCAATGAATGGTTAGTTCAGGCTTAAGGGAATCTCATCTTACTACCAATGTATTCTTTACGAATAATGCACCATTTTCTAAAACACAGTGGTAGCTGTTTGATGCATGATGTACTTTCAACAAGTACTACAATTCCCTGACTAGAAACGAGAAAATCCGAGTGACTGTAATGCAAAAATAACATCAGGATGCTAGGAATAGGAATACAAAGCTAAATGATGTGAAGCTAGTAGAACAGTCAATATGGTCTAAAATTATTTCATTTTCAATAAAAATAATTTGCTCATCCCATTTTAAGTGTTAACAGTTATAACGTTTCTACATAATAAATAACTACCATGATGTTGAATATTTACTTTGCACCAGGCATCTTGTACATTTGGAGAGATTATTTTCTTTAATCTGTACAACAATCCAGTATCATAAATACTATTAATATGCCAAGTTGTTCTATTGCTTGGATTGTGATCAGTACACTCCAGCTCAACTACTGACCCTGCTCCCTCTCTGTACTCGACTGAAAGAGACACTGCAGGCGTCTGGACAAAAACATTTTGGGAAAGAAAGTGCTTGATATTCACTGAGCTCTAGAGTCATGAGGTGATCTAGTGTCCTGTTTTTATCCTGCCTCTCTAAAAAAGCGGATTTGAAATAGTCCCAGAGAAATGTGTAAGAGAATTTTATACAAAAGTCCAATTCTCACAAATGTGGAAAATGAGTCTTTCTTCTCAGGGAATGGATGTATGTCTTAATGTTTGTTTCTCTGTTTCACAGATGTATCGGTATCTGTACATCAATACATAGCTGGAGACCAGTCGTCCTTGAAAACTAAGTCCCTTGCCTTTTGTTCCTTGTTTTATAATGATTCCTTTGAACTCAATACTTGGGAATAGTAAGAGAAGAGATAGTCAATTTAATCAAATCCTGAAATAGATGGGAATCTTCTAAGAGCAGATAGACTTCGGCAGTGCCAACAATATATTCTCATCATACACCCCTACCCCCGAATCTCCAGTATGGTTACTAAAAAGTTAACAGCCAAAGTCACAAGGCCATAATGCCTGAATAAAAAAGAAATAACAAACAAAATGATGTTAGTTTCTAAAAGCATTGACACCACCTCAAAATGGATTTTGATCTTTGTCAATGTACATACAAATATTTTTTAAAGGTTTAGTCGCTGCGTGGATACTGTTCTACATTTTCCCGCACCTAATTTTACACCTTCATTCTCATTTAATAGCGTGTTTGCCACTTTTAGTGGCTCCTTGGCATTTCATCATTAGAATATAGGCATATCTCAGATGATATTACAGGTTTGGTTCCCAACTACTATAATAAAGTGAACTCTACAATTAAGTGATTGCCACAATAAAGTGATTTACACACTTTTTGGTTTCCCAGTGCCTGTAAAAGTTATGTTTATATCATGCTATAGTCTAATAAGTGTACACTAGCATTATGTCTAAGCATGTGCATATCTAAAAATTAATATTTATCATTTCAGTACTTTATTAATTTAAGTGCTAATGAGCATCAGAGACTGCAGTAAGTCCTAATCTTCTTGTGGGTGGAGGGGCTTGGCTTGATGTTGGTGACGGCTGACTGATTAGGGCAGTGGTTGCTAAAGGTTGGAGTGGCTGTGGCAATTTTTTAAAATAAGACAAAAATTAAGTTTGCAGCATTGATTGACTCTTTCTTTCATGAAAGATTTATCCATAGCATGTGAAGTTGTTTCATTGCATTTTACCCCAAGCAGACAGGCAATACACTCAAACTCTGCCATTGTTTCATCAACTAAGTCCTTTCTTGTCATGTCAATAATATTCACAGTATCTTCACTAGGAGTAGATTCCATAATAAGAAATCACTTTCTTTGCTCATCTAAGGAACAGTTCCTCATCTGTTCACATTTGATGATGAGATTGCAGCAATTTTGTCACATCATTAGGCTCTACTTTTATTTCTAGTTATCTTACTACTTCCACCATGTCTGTAGTTTATTCCTCCACTGAAATATTGACCCCTCCAAGTCATCCATAAATGGTGGAATCAACTTCTTTCCAACTCCTGTGAGTGTTGACATTTTGACTTCCTCCCATGAATCATGAATATTCTTAATAGAATCTAGTTTTCAATTTTTTTGGCACAGATACATCAGAGAAATCACTGTCTATGGCAGTCAGTGTCTTATAAAATGCATTTCTTTCTTTCTTTCTTTCTTTCTTTTTTTTTTTTTTTTGCAGTTTTTGGCCGAGGCTGGGTTTTGAACCCGCCACCTCCGGTATATGGAGCCCGTGCCCTACTACTTTGAGCCACAGGCACTACCCATAAAATGCATTTCTTAAAAATAAGACTTAAAAGTTGAAATGATTCGAGCCATGGGCTATACAATAAAGGTTGTGTAGGTGGATATGGAAAGAACATTAATCTCATTCTACATCTCCATCAGACTTGGGTTACCAGCTGTGATGTCAATGGGCAGTGATATTTTACAAGAAATCTCTTTCCTGAATTAGTAGATCTCAGCAGAGGGCTTAAAATATTCAGTAAACCAGGCTGAAAAACATGTGCTATCATCCAGACCCTATTGTTTCATTTACAGAGCACAGGCATAACAGGTTTAGCATAATTTTTAACTGGTTTAGAATTTTTGAAATAGCAAATGAGCATTACCACCTAATGTAAGTGGTATCAACTTACGGATACCACCCAGCTTAGACCCTAATGACAGAGTCAGCCTGTCCTTTAAAGCTTTGATGCTTTGACTCCTGCTCTCTAGTTATGAAATATTCTTCCAACAGAAGGCTATTTTGTCTACATTGAAAATCTGTTGCTTAGTATAGCTATCTTTATCAATGATCTTCTGGATTCTTGCTATAGCGTCTCCATCAGCACTTGCTGATTCACTGTGCACATTTAGATAGATTCTTTCCTTAAACCTCAAACCTTTGCTAGCTTCAATGTTATTCTTGCAATTTCCTCACTTCTCATAATTAGAGAGTTAGAGCCTTGCTTGGATTAGGCTTTGGCTTAAGGGAATGTTGCAGCCAGTCTAATTCTCCATCCAGACCACTCAAACTTTTTCATATCAGTAATAAGGCTTTGCTCTCTTATTACTTGTGTGTTCACTGGAATTGCACTTTTAATTTCCTTCAAGAACTTTTCCATTGCACTCACAATTAGGCTAACTGTCTGACACAAGAACCTAGATTTCAGACTCTCAGCTTTCAACATGCCTTCTTCACTAAGCTCAGTCATTTCTAGGAAGAAACATGTGACTCTTCCTTTCTCTTGGACCCTAAGTGGCCATTGTAAGGTTATTAATTGGCCTAATTTCAATATTGTTGTGTCTTAGGGTATAGAGAAATCAGAGAAGAGGGAATAAGATAGGGGAATAGTTCATTCGGAGAGTAGTTAGAACTACTCTATAGATTAAGTTCACCACCTTATGTGGATGTGGTTCACAGCATCCCAAAGCATTACAATAATAACATCAGAGATCACCATACTCATATTATTGTCATGAAGAAGGCTAGAATCTTCGTAGGATTAACCCATTGTAACACAGAGACACGAAGTGAGCATACTCTGTTGAATAAATGGCACTGATAGATTTGCCGGAGGCAGGGTTGCCACTAATCTTCAATTCATTAAAAAAACAAAACCAATATTTGCAAAGCACAATAAAATTCATTTCATTTGTAGATTTTATAAGGTGCAAGTTCACTTTTGTTACAGGGACATAGTCTATAATGGTGACGTCTGGGCTTTTAGTGTAACCATCATCCAGATAGAGAACATTGTGTCCATTAAGTAGTTGATAAAAATAACTTTTTTTTTTTTATTTTGTCACTTCATTGCCCTCGGTAGAGTGCTGTGCTGTCACATAGCTCACAGCAACCTCTAAATCCTCGGCCCAGGCGACTCTCCCACCTCAGCCCCCGAGCAGCTAGAACCCCACAGGTGCCTGCCACAATGACCAGCCATCTTTCTGTTGCAGTTTGGCTGGGGCCGGGCCTGAAACCGCCACCCTTGGTATATGGGGCCGGCACCCCACCCACTGAGGCACAGGTACTACCTAAACATGTTTTGTTTGTTTGTTTGTTTAATTTTTTTTCACCTTTTATTTATTTTTATTGTTGTTGTTGCAGTTTTTGGCTGGGGCCAGGTTTGAACCTGCCACCTCCAGTATAAAAATAACTTTTTAACTTTTAAAAAAGTCACTCTACAGAAGCACTGAACACATTTCCAGAATGAATAACAGCGTATTTATGGGCTTGTTTTTCCAACTTGGCATTGCTCCACTTCGTCACTTTGTATATGTTTGGTGGCTAACAAGGTATGTGATAATAACTGAGAGGAAGGCATTTTTAATTGCCAGAAATACTGGTGTTTATTGACTTTGTTCAAACTGTGATGTTCAAATAAAGAAACTGCACTGAAAAATGCATTATGGAAGAGAGAACATTACATGAAAAGAACTTGATGCTAAAAATTTCCCTTCTTTCACTCATTAAAATGTTGTAATAAACAGATTGACAAAGGTGCCAAGATCAACATAAATTAAATGTGTTCATTTTTCTTTACTATTAGAGTGAACTATAAAACCATCTATCTGACTGATATAAAACAGCTGAACCATAAAAAATGTTGAAAAATTAATAAATGTTGTATCCATAAAAACACATTATAAGGACAACTTTACAGTTAAAAACATAAAGACCACTTTTCTTAGAAAGCCAATGATTCTGGAAACTACTTTGAATCTTGTACGTTCTGGCAAAAAAAAGTGTGAGGCTGAAATATCCTATAAATGGTTATGAATTGCCAGACTCTAATTAGAGTCACACAAAATTTAAAAATACACTCCATTAAAGCACAATATATCCAAGTTGAGGACATGTTCATGGTTAAGAAACAACCATTTGGATTATTTATTATTCCATAAGCAAAACTAAAATAAAGACACATTAATAACTACCTGATATATCATGTTAACTTTGTACATTCATTGAAAGTTTATGAGCATTTGCAAAAAATTGAAATATTTCCCATGTGTCATACTTTAATTTATAATTATGTATAATTTACTATTTTAACACATATTTATTAGGAATTATGATGTGGAAGCATGATAGGTGACTTTAAGAAAATAAATTTCCCTAAAGAATTTACATTATAATACACAAGGTAAAACACACAATTATACACACACGTACACAAAGAAACAACCAGAAAAGCCATAAAGGAAGACAAAATGCCATGAGCGCTTAGATGAGGAACAAACAACTACTTCCAGCTAGCAAGGATTTTGGAAAACTAAAAAAGCTAATGCCTCTGAGATGGATCTTAAGAGGTGAACGGGTACCATTGGGAAACTGGATAGCCCACAGAACATTTTTCAGCAGAAAGAATGAATAGCATAAAAGAAAAAATCATTAAAGGGAAACAAGAAACTCAGGAAAGAAAGACTTGGGAGATATTGAAGAATTAGGCTATAGAAATTGGATTTTATTCTGTAGTCAATGAAAAACCAATGAAGATATCACTAAGTTGGAGAGGGTGCGGAGTTACAGTGAGCCAACTGACACCTCTGAGTTTTAAGACTAAGAAAGACTAATCTAAAGACAGTTTATAAGATGTATTAGATATACTCTAGACTGAGAGAAGAAGGCTAATAGTTGGGGAAAGACCAGAACGAATGAGAGTATAATTTTAGAAACAGAGTTGTGAGGACTCAAGTGCACTGCAGCCTCCAGGATGGTACACATGTGTGTTGCCAACAGCAGGCCTACTTCATCCCACACACAAACCCTCTCCCATGGACCTGCCCCATCTCATGCGCACACCTTGCAACACAGGCCCACCCTGCCTCAGTGGCCCAGCCACAACCACAGGGGAATGAAGAAAACATGGCAGAGCAGCAGTGTTCCGCGCCCACAGGGCATCCATTACTCTCCACTGGGTGAAGCTTCCAGATCAGGACTCATGAGTGCCATCCAGGGACCCACCCTTGTCTTCACTGAGTTCATTTTTTTCTGATGTGAGAATAGCTACTCTTGTACACTTTTGATTTCCACTTACATAGGACTAGGATATTAAAATTTTTAAAACTTCTGCTCTATAAAAGACACAGAGAATAAAAAGCCACACACTGAGAGAAAATATTTGCAAAACACATATGGTAAAGGACTTACATCCAAAATATACAACAAATTCAATGCAACTCCAGGAGAAAATGACAAATCCACAATTCTAATGGGAGATTTAATCATATATGCATATATATATATATATATATATATATATATATAATACATATTTGAAATGTGTCAAGTGTCAGCATACTGCAAGGAATTGATGGCATCAAGAGACATTCTTTGACAACATTACAAAGCAATGACAAAATGACAAAAACAAAGCAAAATTAATTCCTTGAAGACTTGTGAAATTTTAAATACATTCATTAACTAACTCGTGGTTCCAAACAAAATTAAGATGAAGTTAGAAGTATGTAGAATGGATCTCAGAAAGGAGCCCCAAAACACTTAACCTTGATACCATTTTGTATGGGAATGAGTGGTCAGTAATAGGGGGTGAGTGTAAGATATTTTACTGTATTTGTTTGTGTGGCCTATAAATTCTGATCAATGTTAACATATTTCCTAATCAAAAATGAATTCATAACATTTAAATTAAAATCTGACTTATTAATCTTGAAGAATGAAGCTAAAGTGAGGGAAAAGTATAGCTTTAACATACCATTTTTTTTAAAAAGGCTAATTATTAACAAAGTAGGCAACCAGCTGAAGAAGGATGCAAGATAGAACAATTTCTGGTGAGACTGATAAAATAAGGTCCAAATAAACAATATTAGGGTTGAAAAAAAAAGCTATGGCAATGTTATCTATAAAAAAGATATTAATAACTAAACATTAAATTTTAAAAAGGAAATACTACAGATCCATAGATTTTTAAAAAATTATATGATATTATAAATTCATTATGATAATAATTGGAGATCTAGGTGAAATGGACAAATTTCTAAATTTGTAAATAAATAAAATGTCAAAAGAAGAAACAAAAATTCTTTATAATACAGTTAAGGAAATTTAATAAATGGTTAAAAATCTTCCTAAAAGAAAACACTGAGTTTATATAATTTTACAGGTGATCTCTAAAAATATCTCCAAGGGATAGGTCATTTCAGCCCTTTACAAAGCTGCTAGAAAATAAAGCATAAGAAAATACTCTCTAACCAATTTAAAAGTAATTATAATACGGATACCAAAAGATGACAGAGATAGGAAGAACAATAAAAAATCCAGACCAACCTATGAACAGAAAAATCATGAACTATTGGCAAACCAAGTCCAGCAATATATAAAAACAATATATGCAACTACCAAAGTTGTATACAATGCAAGGAAGTTTAATATTTGTAAAAGTTATTAAATGTCAATAAATATGTGTATCAAATTTAGATGAAGAAGAAAAATTCCTAAATTACAACGATTTACCAAAACTGACTTTATAAAACACTAGAAAATGTGAATCATTCCATAACCACTTTAGGAAAATTAAAATAGTGGTCAAAAATCTTTCCAGAAATAAAATATCAAGGCCAGATGACACTATTGGCTGGTTCTACTAAATATTTAAGGGACAAATAACTTATTCTTACACCAATTCTTTCAGAGAGTAAGAAAAGGAAGCAACAGTCAGTAATTCAGTGTATAGGGCTAGCACAGCACCAATTTAAAAACACATAAGGGAGAGTCTAAAAAAGAAAAATCTCAGGTCAGTCTCGTTCAATGATTCCTACCAAATTATTGGCAAACTGAATCCAGTGATATTACATTATTAAAAAACCGTTTGCAACTTAACGTTAGTGTAAGGTTAAAAAACCAATCTATATCATAGTTCACTCCATCTACACACTAAAGGAAATAAAGCACTGATTATTTCAAAGTACGGAAAAATGCTTGATAAAATCCAACATTCTTAGCGAAACAGGAATAGAAAACGCTATCCTTAATTGGATAATATGTATTTGCCAAAACCTCAGCAAGTTTCATTTATTTTTTATTTTGAAGTTTAAAAAATCCCCCTTTAAAACTGGAAAGAAGAATGCCTACTATTATTACTTGTATTCACAAGTGTACAACTAGAAAAAAGCTAAACTTTCTTTAATTATGGATGTTATGAATATATATACACATATGGAAAATGTAGAATGAATACAAATTATTAGAAATACTAAGTTTAGAAAGATGTCCGAATAAATGGTCAATGTTCAAAGATCAACTTTGATGTCAACAAAAAGTTACAAAACACCATTTACAACTACTATAATAAATGAAAGATTCTTAGAAATAAGCCTATCAAAAGATATTCACAACTTTTCAGGAAAAAAAATAAGCCTTTTTGAAAGACATTTGAGCACATCTAAATAGCAAAGAGGTACATCATGGCAATGGAAGGCCTGTCCATCCGTTCTCCATAAATTGCTCCACAGCATCAAGGCAAGTCTAATTGAAATTTCAAGAAAAGCTTCCAAGAACTTTAACCAGGTGAATCCATTGCATATAGGGATGAACGCAGTAACACAGCACCCCTTTAAAAGAACAGGTGGTGTGATATTTCCTATCAGATATGTGGGCCTAATATAATGTTATTGTAATTAACACAGTATAGTATTATCATAGAAAAGAGAAAAAATTAACCAATAGAACAGAATTGGATGCCTAGACCAGGCCCACATTGGACAGAGCTGGCATTGCAGTGTAGCAGGGATGTGACAAACTATTGTATTCTAAACATTGACCCGAGACAACAATTATGCATGTGGGAAAAAAATGAAACCAGGCCTCTAACTTACACAATAAAGAAAACAATAAATTCTATTTTTTGGTCTATATCTAAGAGAAATAAAACACATGTTCACACAAATACTTGTATGAAGTATGAACACTTGTATGAAGCACATTCATAGAAGCAATATTAATAATAGCCCAAAATGTCCATCACACTATATCTGCCCAATGTAATATTATTCAGTAATATAAGGAAATGGAGAACTAATACAGGCTACAACATGAATGAACCTTGAAAACAAACTGAGTAAAGAAAGCCAGTCACCACATATTGCATGATTCTATTTATATGAAATATAGGGCCTGGCAGAAATATTGCTTTTTTGTGCTAGAGTGTGACTTTGTTATGTTACAAAATTACATGGCACAAATAACAACAGAAATAACACCCCTTCTTATAAGCTGATAATTTATACCAATCTTTTATTACACAATCAGAAACATGTAATTCTGTAACATAACAATATCACACTCAAGCACATAAGGGTGCTAACTTATATTTGAAACACCCAGAACAGGAACATCTATACAGACAGACATTAGATTATGGCAGCCTATGGTTAAGCAAAAAGGAGGAGTGACCGCTAGTGGGCATGGGTTTTTTGGTGACAGGTAATAAAATGCTCTAAAAGTTTATTGTAATGATGATTGTACAACCCTGTAAATATACCCCAAACCACTGAATTATATATAGTGTAAAGGGGTGAATTGTATGGCATGGCAATTATATCTCAAAAAAACTGTTTTAAGAAATTAATTCTCAGTGGATTATAGGCCAAATATAAAAGATAAAATTTTTTAAAATACACATTTGAGATATGGTTTTGTGACTTCAAGGTAAGGAAGGACATGACTCAAAGGTCATTAACCTGAAAGACTGATAAATTAGATTATAATTTACAAATAAGAACCTTGTTCATGAAAAAATGCCATAAAGACAATAAAAAATGAAATCACCTACTAGAAGGGAAGATCTGCAACATATGTAATTTATAAAAGAATATTATCCAGAATTTCTAAAGTATGCTAATAAATGACAGATATACATCCCAATAGAAAAAAAGTATAATGCAGGACTGGATTTTGTAAAAGGAAAAATTTTTATAGCAAACATGAAAAAGTGCCCAACTTCATTAATAGTCACAAATACAAATTAAGACCACATGATATCATTTTACAATCACGAATTTGCAAAGATTAACAGTTTGACAATACCATATGTTGGCAAGGATGTATATTAATGAGTACTCACACTACTGATTTGAATGTTATGTGTTAAAACCCCATTGTAAACTATACTACCTAGAAAAGTTGAATATTTTCATAAATTAAGTGCCAGTAATCTGTAGAGACTCTCTTATACATGCATACATGTACCAAGGACGTGAACAAGAGTGCACACACCAGCGTTTTAAAAACTACATAATTAAATAGGTCTCAAATGATTGTCACAACTGACTTCTCATCATACAATGGGATGTTATATCCAGCAAAATGAATTAACTAGAGGTGCACACAAAATAATAACTTAATCTTAAAAATAAAATATTGAATAAAAAATGTAAAGTAGTTTACCTACAAAATCACTTTAATAAAGTTCAAAACCAACCCAAAATAAACACTTTTCTATTCAGAGAACTTATATGTAATATAAGTATGCTAACAAATTATTAGGTAACTGTCAACACACAATTAAGGATAACAGTTACCTCTGGGACAGAATGGCCAGGAACTTAGAAAAGGAAGGAACATACAAGTAGAAGCAACAATTTTAATGATATTCTAATTCTCAACCTAAGCGGTCAGCTGATCACATTTATTGTGTTGTACACATCAGTACTTGAACGTTACTTATAACATACATTCCCCATATGCATTAGACACAAGGTAAAAACAAATTTTTTTTGAGACAGAGTCTCCCTTTGTTGACTCCAGTAGAGTGCTGTAGTGTCACAGCTCACAGCGACCTGACGCTTGGGTCAAGTGATTCTCTTGCCTCAGCCTCACACGTAGCTGGGACTACGGGCGCCAGCCACAATGCTCGGCTATTTTTAGAGATGGGGGTCTAGCTGTATCTCAGAGCTGGTCTCAAACTTGTGAACTCAGGCAATCTGCCCGCCTCGGCCTCCCAGAGTGTTAGGATTACAGTTGTGAGCCACTGCACCCGGCCAAGGTAAAAATTTTTTAAAAGATGAGGGGTTTTAAGCCCAGGAGAATGCTCTAAAATATATATATTTTTTAATTTTAATATAATAATTATTTTTAATATATTACATCCTATTTATTATAGAAATGCAAACATTCTATGACAGTTTTTTCTTAGGTTGTGAATATTTTAAAGGAGACATACAATTGCAATTATGTCTTCAAATTCCACTTTGCTTCATTAGTTTTTACTTTGGATTAGCATGTAACAAAGTTATTTAAAAATATATATTCTCTTTAGAACTATGTACTAATAGTTCTAGTGTACATTTTAATTACTTACAGTGAATAGTAAGGCCACCAAATTTATTATTCAAATCATATCAAACTGATCAAAATGATTCCTCTATTTTTATTATGATCACAATAAATATACACACACATAGATTTGGATTTAAGCTTATAAATTCCAAGAAAATACATTATTTTAATTTATGTTCTTTTAGCTTTTAGTCTTCCAACTTTTTTTTTTTTTGAGACAAGAGTCTCACTTTGTCACCTTAAGTAGAGTGCCATAGCATCACAGCTCACAGCAATCTCAAACTCTTGGGCTTAAGGCGATTCTCTAGCCTCAGCCTCCCAAGTAGCTGGGACTACAGGCGCCCACCACAATGCCCGGCTATTTTTCTGTTGCAGTTGTCATTGTTGCTTAGCTGGCCCAGGCTGAGTTCTAACCTGCCAGCCTCGGTGTATGTGGCTGGTGCCATAACCACTAAGCTATGGTACTAAGCCTTCCAACATTTTTAAATAAATATCATTAGCAATAGAATTTTTATCTGAGTTGTTTGAGAAATTTCAAACAACTCCCATTGGAACTTTAGCATGAGAGAGGATTTACCTTTAAGAAAACATTGCATTTGTCGCCCAAAGATACAAAGTTAGTGCCATAAAAAAATGCTAGATGATTATTTTGTTTCTATCAAATTAAATACAATAATAAAATACCAATCAGCTCTGCTCTGAAACAGGACAAGTGGTATATAACAAGCACCATGGGTTCAGGTAGTGGCAGGGTGAGACAATGTGATAAGCATAATGAAAAAGAAACAAAATGGTAAAAGACAGGATCTGGAGGTTTAAATTCAGAAGCGCCCGAGGCATTCGTGCTCCAGTGGTGAGTGCCACGTGAGCTCTCGCTCTGGCACAGGTCTCACATCTTTGGAGCCCTGGATCCTTGGGGAGTTCAAAGCTCCCTGCTCAGCCGCAGCAGTGCCTGGTTTGCTGCTTGTGTGCGTCCCTTACTCACCACACCATATTTTAAGGAGCTAGGTTGTCTATACCAATGTGTCTACAGTGTCTCCTTCTGAAGAGTTGTGTTCTCGTTTATATCCCAAGTTTCTCAGGCTATCAAAGGAAACTGTCTGGATTGGATTTCGAGAGCAGCACTCTAGGCTCCTAACTTCCTCACTAGAAATTTCTTCCCACAGTAAAAGGGCGAGCCCTCTAACAGCAGGGCGCTGACACTATTCTCCTCCCTTCCTTGACATTCTCTGGCTTGGCACAGGGGGTTGGAACTAGTAAGCGCTACTGTGTTGGGTCAGGTATTATCATAGCTGCTTCATTCAGGCTTCTGGAAGCACAAAGGCACAGAACTCAAACACACGTGTGTTTCCGACGTGAGTTGTGGGTGATGTGGATGGAATGGCTGAGCTGTGCCTGCTCCCCACAGAGGTATGCAGGAAAGAACAGGAAGGCGCTGTTCATCTTTGTCGCTGCCAGGATCTCGAGCCACAGGACTGGAATCCTCAGAGATGAGGAAAGTTTGAAGTGACCATCTAATTCTGCGGTTGCCTACGTCACGTAGAAGAGGTTGGAGTGCTGTGACATCTACCTGAGTGAAGAGGCCTTTTCAAGGAGGGGTGTGTGTGTTCTACCTTTTATTCACTTGGCCCTTTCCTTTTACCTCACTCAGGAAGGACTACTGCGGCTGGTCTGCCCGGCTTGTATATGAACAAGGTAATTGGCCCATCATTAAGCATCACACACAGCAAGAAGTGGGGGTACCGTACTGAGAAGGGCAAGTTGCCACATATATGCTTATAATACTTGAATCTTACTTTGAAGATTCTGAAAATATTCCAGGATCATACACTAATTCAAGGTCATTATTATAAACACCAATTATCAATGTAAAAGAACATAAATGAATGAATGAGGTTTAAGGGATTGGGGTTAATCTACAGTAACCAGATGGATAACCTATAAATCATTTTGAAAAAGTCCTTGTCATCAACTGTTTACCTTTCTAGAGTTTATATATTTAAATTCCCCTAAATGATGAGTTTATAATAACTTAGCTTTATTTAATACTATATTTTCCGATTTTACTGTTTATTTTTACATTGAAACACACCAGATTTGTCCTCAATCATATGTCCCTAAAGTGTCACTGCAATCTCTCATTATCAAGTGGAGATAATTTTCAGTGCTGGTAGCTGCCAGCTTATCAGGAAAAAGGGAAAAGAATAGAGTCAGTCCCCAGGTTACAAAAGAGATTGGTTCTATAGGTTTATTCTTATGTTGTTTTTGTATGTAAGTTCAACAATTACCTGTAACAGCCTCCATTCATTAGTGGGAGTCGTATGTCTGTCAGAGGTCTGTAACCAGAGGGCTTACTATAATAACCACTGTTCTTCAGTATGAGTTGTATGTAAGTCAGATATTTGTAACTCAGGGACTGTCTGTAACCTGTGGTTGTGACTTCAAATAATGTTGAGAGGGATAAAAACCCTAATGGCTAAGTTTAAAAACCATATTTTTATTATTTGTAATATGTAACCTAAATATATATTTATTATTATTGTTTTACATTGCCATTATTTGTATTACTAATATAATTTAAAAATTAAAAAATATTCAATTACACTTGGTGATGGATGCCTCTTTATGTCAAAGTTATTAATGAGGGAAAACTTCAGACTCTTATTTACCTAAAACGTCTTCCACTAAAGAGGTCTCATTTTATTTATTTATTTTTTTTTAGTACACAATGAATTGCTTTTATTTCAGTACACATCCGCATTTCAGCATTTAGTGGTCCTGAACAGAATTTGAAAAAATGCAACCATTTGCCCGGAAATCAAGCCTGTCAATTTTGGGGATCAGCTGTGCTCACCCAGTTCTTTCTGGATCCCTGCTGAGGGCTGGATTATGTGAAGCAGCAGCACCAAAACCAAAGTATGCACTGAATTCAAGGTTTTTTTGTTCCAGTTGTCAAATTCCAAACTAGACCCCAATTGATTGCAAGGTTGACAAAAGGAGAGCCCTCTTTAAAACTTCTTTGATTTTTAAAAGCAAAAGCAATTACAGGAAAACAAAACAATTCAGAGAGATAGTGTGTGCTTACAAGTGTCTTCATGTGGGCTTTCTCCCAGTTACCAAGGACTCTGAGAGCTGGCAGGTCTGAGTAACCCTGGTGACTGTTCACCTTATCAAAACCTGAGCTAAAAAAATGCATCACTGATGATGACAGCAGAGGTGGCAGGACTAAGGACCCAATTCATTTTCTAGGCTGGTGGAGTGAATAAGTGTGATTCCAAAACTAAACAAGGGAGGTCAGAGACTCTTTCCAACCTTACCTGAAGGCTTTTGGCCAAAGCAAGGAAGTGTCATGGAAAGTGTTGGGTGGTGACAGTGCAAAAAGGGACTTGAGGAGGAAGGAGGAAAAAGCAGCACCCCTCGATAAAGGTAGGGGAGAGAAGATATGGGGAAAGCCTTGAATTCCGCATTGAAGGCCAATATCAGAGGGGAACAGAGGGGTTTCAATCTATGCTTTGGCCAAGGGTGGGAGTGGAGGAGAGTGGGAAGGGGAAGATGGTTTGGAAAGGGCATCATTTAAGAATTAAAGACATCAGGGGTACAGACTAAGCACCCCACATACCCAGGAGTAGTCCCACAGACTGTGACCTGAAACCTTCATGTCTACTCTAACAAGCCCCCAAGCTAGAGGGCTGTTGCAGGGAGCCCTAATGTCATGTAGAAGAGGTTGGAGTGCTGTGACATCCACCTGCATGAAGAGGCCTCTTCAAGGTGGGGGGTGTGTGTGGAGAGACAGTGTGTGTGTTTTACCTTTTATACACTTGGTCCTTTCCTTTTACCTCACTCAGGAAGGTCTACCGCGGCTGGTCTGTCTGGCTTGTATATGGATGAGGTAACTGGCCCATCAATAAGTATCACACACAGCAAGAAGTGAGGGTATTGTACTGAGGAGGGCAAGTTGCTACATATATGCAAGGGAGGCAAGGGAAATAAGAGAAGGCAGAGACCCCAGGCCATGTAATGAGCAGCAAGGTGATTGTGTGATGCCCCTTTTCACAGCTGAGTTAGATGTGCCCCCACCATTATGATGGGAACCAATTTAAATATACTTTCTTGGATCCCAGAAGTTCACCTACGAGGACAGTGGTTACACTTGTTGGGATGATTTGTTATAGCACAACTTATATATTTCAAATGGACAAAAAAATTAGTATTATTTACAGTATCTTAAGATAAATTGCCTTTGTATGGGAGCTTCCTTTACAGTACTTTGAGGTCTACAAGATGTATCTAGAAAATTTACTACTGTGGAAAATGAAGACTGTTTAAATTGAATGGGGAGGAGGGACAGGGTCTGTGGTTTTCCTTTTAATTGCTGTAACATTGTCCTTCAAGTGGCTGAGGGAGTTTCATATTTTCTTTAGACATTTTTAGGCACTGAAGCTCTTGCAGGACAACTTTGATGCTATATGAATTCTGCTATTTGGCTAGCACTGATATGGCTCTTGGGTCCACCATTCCATTAGAACTATTAACTCCATTCATATTAATTTTTGTTACAAATCTTACAAAGGGGGTGCTTCTGAGTATTTAGGTCCACATTCTATTTTAAGACTGTATGTTTGGTTTTCATAAATTGTTCTTGGAGGCCCAATGATCATCCCTGTCCATCTTGTAAGTGTCATGTCTTTGTCATCTTCTAGACCCGAGGTAACTGTGCCATCTCCTACTCCTTTCTGGCCTTCTTCGAGTTCTTCTGAGAGTCAGAAGTTGAGAGGTACTTTTACTCTGGAGCCCGTGGTGGCTGCCATCTTGTGTTGCTGTCGCTCCATCATTTTATTTTATTTTATTATTATTTTTTTTTATTGAATTATAGCTGTGTACATTAGTTCAATCATGGGGTACAGTGTGCAGGCTTCACGTGCAATCTGAGATATTTTTATCAACCTGATTGACATAACATTCATGAGATTTTCTCGTTTACTATGTGAAAACATTTTTGATCCGTATTTA
>CAUYON010128895.1:0-48425 GCA_963573935.1 Arctocebus calabarensis
ATGTTATATACATATATAATACTTATATATACATATAGCCAGGTGTTGTGGCGGGCACTTTTAGTCCCAGCTACTTGGGAGGTGGAGGCAAGAGACTCACTTGAGCCCAGGAACTGGAGGTTGCTGTGAGCTGTGATGCCACCACACTCCATCCAGGGTAACAGCTTGAGGCTCTGTCTCAAAAAAAAAAAAAAAAAAAGAATATGAACCAAAAAGCCCCGGGTACCGCATCTGAGGATTACACTCTGTCCAAAAAGGCAGCTAGGGAGTTGGGGAGGGACAGAGGAAACACGCAAGCTCTTCGGAGCAGGGCCCTGCTGTGGAGCTCTTTGTCCCAGCGCAGTACAGGACACACACTTACTACGCTTGGTTCGTTCAGGAGCCTACTCCTCGGGTGCCCAGGAGTGGGAGTCTGGATGCACAGCCCTCACCCACAGTCCCACTTCCCTGGACTCCTCTGCCAGCTGGGTGAAGGCTCCACTGGCTGAGTACCCTGCATCTTTCTCTCCTCGACCACAAAAAGGCTCTGGCTGGATTTGTGGTCACCCAGGGACACAGCCTCAGTGCCCACATCCTCATGCCGTTGACATGGGACACAGAGGCCTGAGTGCCAACCCCTGCCAGAGCGGAGCCTCTGCACAGCAGGATATGGCCTGGATCTAACACTGCCCAGGGCTCAAGTCTCTCCTCATAAAAAGGAGGAAGAAACCAAAATGGAGGTGGGGGGGGCACATTCTCTAAGGGAGGCAGAAAGAGGTGAGGCCCAACAGTTAGGGACTGAGAAATCCACATTTGAAAATGCCCTTCGACCCTCTCTACCACATTCTGCCCAAGGCATATAACGAGTGTCCTGCTGGACACTGGGCAGGTGTGTGATTGCACAGCAGTGACCCTCTCCAGGTCCCAAGACTCTCTCTCTCTCTCCCTCACCCTATCTGTGATTTATCTCCAGCTCAGGACAACCTATAGGGAAGATTCAAGGTTTTGACGCCAAACAAAAATCCCTAAGAGATCTTGAGGCTCAAATCCCCACCACCACATTTTCACTCCTTAAGATTCCCAAAATCCCACAGGAAGGCTCTAACATGCTCACCGAGCTGGGCCTCGTCTGCGGTGCCCACCAACCCCAATGCCCAGCTCTCCACCCCTCCCTGCAAGCATCAGGCCTGCCCCTGATGACACAGCCCAGCACTCTGGCCCTGCGAGTCCAGGCATTTGCACAATATTCTGTCATGACAGTTTTGTTCCTTGAACACAATGGACACACAGATAAGCATTGATGAAATAAATCTCTGGAGGAAGCCTGACTCCTGCCCCTGTCACATTTAGTTAATGACAAAAGGGGAAGAAAAAAGGGGGAAGAAAGATCTTCCCAGATAGCAGTTTCCTGGATGTCTGCACTGACTTGGGGAGAGGGGTGCAGCTGTACGTTCATGATGATTCTATCGGGTCCCTGGCAAATACAGTTGGGGAACATTCCTTACAAGACTGCAGAAGACATAATAATGAAATCTATTCTTTTGTTTGTTTAATTTTTTGAGACACAGTCTCACTTTGTCACCCTGGGTAGAGTGTGATCCCTTTGCCTCAGTCTCCCAAGTACCTGGGACTGCAGCCACCCACCACCCTGTCCGGCTAATGTTTTCTATCTTTAGCAGAGACAGGGTCTCAACCTTGCTCATGCTGGTCTCAAACTCCTGAGTTCAAGCAGTCCACCCACCTCAGCCTCCCAGAGATAAGCCACCACACCAGCAATAATGAAATCTGTAAAAAGTTCAAGAAGCATTCACTAACTCGGGTGCAATATACACGCATTCACTACTTGGACTTAAGAAAAGCCACAGTAATCACTTGCTTATCAAAACATCATATTACATATTTTTCTAAGAGGACATTTCAGGTCACTCTTTGAGTAACAGAGCTGTCTCCTAATTTTGCCAACAATTAAAAAAAAAATTTCCGAACAGGAAAAGGTTTTCTGTGCAGGGCTTGTTACATAAATTCCTGTTTTTCACATAGCCAGTGGGACATTAAAGCAGCTATGATCTCTAAGGGGTGGGGTTTGAAGAGGTAAATCTTGTAAAACTCTGCGTTACTGTTAATGATGTTGTGTCTGCACTCCTCTGCGGGACGCAGCTCACCGGGGCCTGCAGCAGAGCCGCACAGCACTGCAGGGCTCTGACGGACGTTCTTGAATTCTCGGGGTGTGAGGACAAGGCTCCTGCACTATCACTTAGCCAATTCCTGCATTTCTGAATGACGCATCTTCTCTCCACTAGCTGTATTTCTCCGCAGTCCAGGCCTCCTGCTGCGTGGCAAAGCCTCTATGCACATCCCCTCTGCCATCTGCCTGGCCACCCCGGACGAGGCAGCCGCGTTCTTGTGGAGAGTGACCCAGTGAGCTCAGACTCAGGGGCGGGGGTCCCCCTACACAGTGTGCTTGCTTGTTGTTCCGCTGGCTGTTCATAGGCATTCCGTGCGCTCTCCAAACCAGACTCAGAGCTCCTTACAGAGCTGGGCACTAAGCTTGTTTTTAATTTCTAATCTCACAGCCACTAAGCAATGGTCTGGACAACAAACGTTTGTTGACTGACATGCAAAAACATGACAGGAAAGATGTGATGCCTTACACACTACACCTTTACCCATCAATTCACATAGCAATTTACGCCAACTAACATTTACTGGGAACTAACCTGTGCAAAGACACAAGAAGGAATTAGACAGAGGGCGCCCTCCAGAATTTCTGATCTATCTGGGGAGAAGAGGCCCACATAAAGGATGCTCAAAAGGACAGAAATGACCCACACAGGACTGTCAAATGTCATCACCACCCCCCACTGTCTCTGTCTTAGAGCCAACTGTCCCCTCCAGAAGCATTTCTTAATAATCTCATCCCCTAGAGCTCTAACGGGGGTCCCTAAATTACTCGCTACAGTTAATGACTGCTGTGTCAGGTCCCTTGAGCTGTGCCTGGCTCCCCACCACCGGCGAGCTGCTCCCATGAGCACTGCGAACAGAGACCTTGTCACATATCCTCCCAGCACCATCCCCAGGAGGTACCTGGTGAAGTATCTGCGGAATGGATTAACACTTCCTGCACTTATGGGACTGTTGTGCAGATTAAATGAGGTAACAAGTGTAAAATGCTTACCTCCATCATTAGCTGATGTACTACTGAACCTACCACGCTAACAGCATCTATGAAACAGCATGCCTGTGTTTTACAGACTTTTCTACATCATAAATATTAATCTCATTTCTACATAATCACACCTTGCACTGTTGCCACAAACATGAAGCGTTATGTGTAAAAATGACCAGCTTTGGGGACTTTTCTCTACACACTAGATTTTTCCACAGAACAAAAGTCAAATACTAAGACTGGTCTGTCACCTGCTGGCCATTGTCAACGGAATCCTTACCAAGGATTCCAAGATGCTGCAGCTGAGCTGTGTGTGTGGCATTACACATGCGCTGGGGTGAGGAATCTCAGAAGCAGTGGTGGGTCAGAGCAGGGCTACTTCAGCGGGCCATGGATAGAACAGCCCTGTTCTACCACTTTTCCTGCTCCATTTTATGGCTGGAAGAAGGTAGGCACTAAGGATGGAGCTGAGAGACCCTTAGGGGACAGGGAGGGCCATCTGACAGGTCCCATCCCGGGGATGTGCAGAGTCCCACTGTCTAAAGCAATCTTCAGACAGCCATTGAAGTGCAGGAGGAAATCTTTACAACTTCCATTTACTTTAAATTCTGCATCTCATTCTTTGAAAATTCAGATTTGTGAATGTGTTATATAACGCACATAATAATTTGATTTGTATAAATGAATAAATGCTATATCAAAAAGGGTACGTAGTGATAAAAAAAAAAAAAACCCTAGGAACCTGGAGGCCCCAAGAAAGGCACCTGAGAAAGCAGAACAAGCCTTAAGTCCATTCTAGAAAATTCTACTCCTGGTCCTGTCCTCTGCCTACAGCTCCCTGCCTGAGAGCCAGGCTTGGCCTCCCTCCTGGCCACTCGTCCCCGAATCCCGCCTTCTGACGTGGGCTGCTGGTTCAGGCGCATCACTGCTGTGTCCACTTTTCTCTTTGCTTGCTACTTCTGAGATGACCTTGGTCTTCGTGTTTGACCAAATATAATACAAAACCAGCAACTTAAAGCAGAATACATGCTGCTCATGAAACCCTGGCCCTTGTACCGTCTATGTGTGTTCTACATGTCAATACATCTCATTCCATCCTTGGAACAGCCCTATAAAATAAACATTATGGCATCATTTAGAAATGAGGAAACTGAGGCTAGGCATCTGTGGCTCAAGTAGCTAATGCGCCAGCCACATACACCTGAGCTGAAGGGTTTGAAATCAGCCTGGGTCTGCCAAACAACAATGATGACTGCAACCAAAGAAAAAGCCAGGCATTGTGGCAGGCGCCTGTAGTTCTAGCTACTTGGGAGGTGGAGACAGGAGAATCGCTTGAGCCCAGGAGCTGGAGGTTGCTGTGAGCTGTGATGCCACAGCACTCTACCCAGGGGGACAGCTTGAGGCTCTGTCTCAAGAAAAAAAAAGAAAGAAAGAAAAGGGCAAACTGAGACTTAGAAAACAATGTGTCCAGTTAGAACTCAAAGCAAAGCTGTGTAACTTTGGCTGCAATACCACTGCCTGGAAATCTCCCCACCCCCATGGCTTGTCCACTGTGAAGAAGAATCAAAAAAAGACACTTAAGACTGAGGTCACACATGTACACCTTGAAGGAGCAGAGACAATTCTGTTTAAAAAATTCATTTTCTGGGTAGCACATGTGGCTCAAAGGAGTAGGGCGCCAGCCCCATATACCAGAGGTGGCAAGTTCAAACCCAGCCCCGGCCACATGCACCAAGGCTGGTGGGTTCAAACCCAGCCTGGGCCAGCTAAAAACGATGACAGCTACAACAAAAAAACAGCCAGGCATTGTGGCAGGAACCTGCAGTCCCAGCTACTTGGGAGGCTGAGGCAAGAGAATCACTTGAGCCCAAGAGTTTGAGGTTGCCATGAATGGTGATGCCACAGCACTCTACACAGGGCAACTTAGTGGGAAGGGGGAGGGGGGGAGGGAGGGAGGATTTGTTTTCTACCTTAAGGGTGATATGATAAATCTACATGCTATGATTTGCTCTTATTCCAGTGGGTTCCTCTTTGTGGCAGGAAACCACAGCAGCTGAGGTATGAACTTCAGATGACAGCACCACCGGGGAAAGCCTGTGGAAAGAAGCTGGGAGGAGGGAAAACGGGAAGGCCCCCCGAGAACCCCCAGTGCCGTGCGTGCGGGTGTTGGACAAAAGCCACCGGGCCCAGAAAGACCTTCACGTAAGGAACTTGGAACACAGGACTAAATGAACTTTTTCCACAAATTCTAGAAATTCTTTCAAAATGCTAGATAAACTAGATTTTCCACAGCACTTCAGATCTAGTTTCTGTGAACCCTCTCAACACGGTGCTGGCTGTGCAGACTCCCAGTGTGGCCTCATCCCCCCTCCCTCTCTTTTACACCACCTTTTCCTGCACGTCCACAAGTGAAAACAAACAAGAAAAAGTAGGAAAATCTTGATTCAACACAGAGCTCCCAACAGAGTTGCTAATAAAACAACAACTTTTAAAAATAATGTGTTTTGCCCGCAAACACAAGGGGAACACGTGACCTTCTGCCAGCTGTTCTTTGTACAAGCGATGTCAATAGGCACATGTTATCAGGAGACAGCACGTAAATCAACTTGAAGAGGTGTCGTAACACCAGGTTGGCTAAGAATAGCTCATCTAGGTGTGCACTGACGCTGGGGTGCTTCCATGAGGCAGATTTCACTTCCCAGAACTGAACATCCCAGAGAACACTCCAGCCACCTGCCCCGCCCCTGGGGGCTCTGAGGGCTCAGCACTTCACGCCCACTCCAGGCTGGGGACAGAGACTCAGAACCTCCTGTGACCATAAACTATTGCAAAGGTCGTCTAGTTTAAATCCGTTGCTTTATGTTAGGGAAAACAGAGTCCAGACAGATTTTAAATGTAGATGTAGCTTACAGGGGTCCATTTACAAAAAGTAGAACTACCTGGGGCTTTAATCTTAGAATGTAAAACATGTACCAAGAAAATGCACTGTTCCACCCCCTGCCCCAATCCTTGGCTGCAGAGACTCAAACTACTATACATAGGCTTTTAGCTCTATGCAACTTCATCTCTGATCAAATCATTCTAAAGGAAGGAAAATAAAGCAGCCTCCAAATCAAAGAACATAACATGGAGATCATGGACCATGTAAAGCTATACCCAAAAGACGAATGCACCAACTCAAAGGTGACCCAAGAACTGCATGGAAGTGGGAGAAGCCGAGGGAGGCAGGACCCGAGGAGGCGGCTCTGGAGGCAGAGTTACTGCTAGGCCAGTCGGAGTATGTCCACTAGCCTCGGTTTCTCCATCTGTCAGCCTGGCGTGAGCATCAAAGGGCTATGAGCGACTGAATGGTGTAAGATGCAGGCAAAGTGCTTGGTGCATCACCTGACAACAGGTGACAAACACTGGCCATTTTGCCATAGGAAGTAAAAGGAGCTAATATAATAGCAGGAATGTGTGAGCCAGCAGGAATGGCTACAGCTTGATGAGAAGTCATCCATCACTAACCCGCCCTTCACAGGCACTGTGTTCTTCAGGCTTTCTCCCAGCCCGCACAACTGAGCTCCAATTCTTTACAGGAAAACTACATTTTATGTCCTTTAAAGGTTATTACATTTAAAAATCTGAGCCTTTAACTAGAGTATTCCATCAGGTTTTTGGTGACCTGTGTCAGAGCATACGGGCATCCAAGCACCTGCTAAAGCTGAGGGGACACAGCCGTGACTGAGCTTGGACTGTATGTCCAGGGTGGTCACGGTCACAATGCTGCCCTTTCTCACCTCTCTGCAACACCAGTAATCCAACCACCACTACGACACTAGAAGGACCTCCGAGAGGTGAGAAGTTCAAGAACACACTGCAGAAAAAATGCTGGGCAAGGTGGTGAGATCCAAGCAGGTGGAACCGAGAAACGAGGACGGCAGGCGGAGGCCCCAACAGCCTGCAGGGCCGGAGGAGGAAGCTCTGTAGCGGAGAATTGCGTTTGTCTGATCTTTAGTAGCTGAAAGTCTGAATAATTCAGAGTAATGTTTTAGCCAATAACCTCCTACCATGAGATTTAAGGAAAAACCTCCAGGGTTAGAACAGAAATGTACTTAACTATATTAAACTACACCAAGCCTTTGCTTCTCGGAAGATAGTAATTAAAGAAGCACAGCACCCGACCCCCCCCACACACACACAATTTAGCTGGGTCCCACAGGAAAGCCCTGAATCGAAAGAAGCTACACTTTTGTGAAAGGAATGGCAGAGCCCTTAATCTTCACCAAATGAAAATGCAAGTCTCCCATACCATCCCTGCACTATCAGAAACCAAGTCCCCCCACAAAGACGAACCCGTAAACAATGCAGGTGAGGGTGAAACAAGTGGCCCCTTAGAAGCGAGCTTCTTCCCTTCTGCTCCAGATTAATTTATCTGCATCATCTTCCTTCTTTAACCTATGCATAAGGTGCTAATGTAGACCTGTTTGTGGACCTGTTTCAATGAAGCCTGGAAAACAGAAACTACCTTCCCCCGTCATATGCTTGAGCCTACCTCCACCACACAAGCAACAGCTCAACTCTCAAATGATTGTCATCAACCCTGGCTAATAAGGTCCCAGTGGTAGATATTCAGACACTAAATTTCATTTAGCTAAAATTCTTTTAAATGCCCTTTTTTTTAAAAAAAAAAAAAAAGGAGGGGGGGGGACCTTGGGCTACCAAGGACTTCCAAGTGGAGCGTGCTTCCCCTGGGATCAATTAGTATCAGTGCAGCTCACAGGCGTCCCTGGTGACCCTGTAACCCCCTCACCACCTCCTCCCCAGCCAGGCATAGAGACCAGGTACTTGCCAAGTCCACAGCTTCCCTACTCTCCCTACTCGTGACCCAAAGAAACCTTTCTGAAACTTCAATTTAATTAACTTCCCAGAATACGAACTCGTTTTCTGCTCTTGCCTGACGGTTGCCTCAGACACACAGGGCCCCACCATGGGAGAATATATTAAGGGGAAAACTCATTTGTTGCTGAAGTGACTACTGCTTCCTAATGAAAATCTGGGTCTATTTTACAGGCCATGTAATTTTTCTAACCTGCAACGATTCTATAAACACACAGCATTACAATACAATTAACTTACCTATTTGGCTACCAGAGTATTCAGACAAAACAAAATAAAAACTGAAAACAAGGTACATATTAGGATCACTGACGAAGAACTTAAATTAGGCACAAAATGAAGCATAACTGTATCAACATTTGCATCAATTTTAAAGTTCTCTAAACTGGCAAAGGACTAAAGTGAATTTTCAGAGTATTTTGTCAGTTGCAGTAATGAGCCCATTAATCCTGTTCATGTCAGGTAAATGTATATTCAAGATATATGGCCCAATTGTTTATAAATTCAATGAAAAATGATGACTATAAATTCAGAGGCAAAAACACTGAAACTCTCACAGATTAAAAATCTCTACAACAATATTCTATCCATAGGCTAGACTGTCTAGAATTGCTTTTCTCCTAAATGTTCATGGAAAATGTTCTTCAGGGAAGAATCTCCTGGACATATAGTCTACCTATCAAGAACCGCTAAATCTCAGTAAATAGAATTAAAGTACAAAGGCTAGGTTTATACGGGGGTTTACCCCCTATTTCGGGGTACGATATCCTTGATTATGAAAAGAGCAGCAAATTGCAGTAAAAACTGCATTAGACACTCTGTGCAGTGTAGGCTTTTCTTGTAGGGTTTATAAATAATATTGACGCTAACTCGCTCATTACTCTGGCTGAGAAGTCCAATGCAACAATGACTTATGACTGCTGAGCAGGCATATTCCTACAGGTTACATTCCCCCAAACTTAAAAACAGCTTGTCCCAAGTCAGCTATCAAAAGTGACGACTGGCAAAACACCGTGGACCCAGAATTACTTCCCCTAAAGTCAAGTTTCACCTACCAACGGGACACTGAGCCCAAGTCAGGTCTCTTCCTAAGCTGCCCGCAGACATCGGGAACCCACATCAGGAAGGAGACCACAATTCTGCTCAGACACAGTGGGTCTGCCACGGAAGAGCACTACCCTCCCCGCCTTCCTTCCAAACAACACCATTAAAGACAGATGGACACCCTCAAGCTGCTGCTCCCTCAGCACCACCAGAAGCTCAGGGGTGTTCGGGGTCTCCAAAAGAACTGCACATAAATGTTTCACACTGCTTTCATTACTGTCTACAAGCCCACTCTGGCCACGGCCCCGTGAGGGCCTCCACAAGGCGTCCAGCCTAAAGCTACGCCTCCCATCAGCACAGACCTAACAGGAGTGACACTCTGCTCATTTGTAAGACCAAGTTTCCAGCCTACGAAAAGCAGCCTTGCTGCGAGTACCATTTCCACATCCCTGTCAGAAACCCTGGTATCCACTGAACAGAAAGGCAGCCTGAGAGTGGCCTCCTGCCCTGTGCAGAGACTGGCACTCTGCCAGAAAGAAGCACGTTTGTGTCATCAATGCCCACGGGACTTGCAGCTGGAATCTGGCCTCCGGTCTAGGCAGGCCTAAGATCACTCCTGGGCTAAGGGGATTACACAAGTCTCCACACTGAATCTGTCCTGGGACCACATTCAGCAGAGCCGGGGCATCCCCAACACCAGGAAGGACGGAAAGCAACACAGAACCACCACTTGGGGCCCCTTGGCTGAAAAGCAAAACTTACACCTGGAGTTTTCCTTGTATTAAATTTCCCCTTGTATTTTACTCTAATGCTGCAGTTTGAACTTGTATCTTTTTTCAAAATATGCATAATACTAGAGTGATGAATTAAGAGTATAAGACTGTATTTATAAACTCCCAAAGACAAAAATCTCACAAAGGCCTCTGGAAATTACAAATATCATTTTGAGGGAGGTGTCCATCTTTTAATATGCACGGGCTCGACACAACACGTTCTGTTTGGGGTTGAAAAAACAAAGAGTTCTGTTTGTTCTGCCTTCAATACTTGAAGGAAAGATAGGAAGAATGAATGAATCATCAAACGAACCATTTCTTAGGATGATTCAAAAATCAATGGAAAAATTAAAACTTCTCACATGAGCCAATAATTTGCGATGTTATTCCCTCCACTCCTCTTTGGAATCTTAGTCCCCACAGTATTCAATGTTATTACTTTGAATTTCCTCCAAAAGGGAACTGAAGAGTAATTACTGAGTCTTGGAATCTTACATAAGTAAGACTTTTTTATCACTTCCAAACTACTATGCTCAAGGATACTCTGAACTATGACTACAGTTTTCCACGACTACACACACACACACACACACACTCACTCACTCAGGGATGCCTTTTCTCCACTTTTCTTTTTTTTTTGAGACAAAGTCTCACTATGTTGCCTTCGGTACAGTGCCATGCATCACAGCTCACAGCAGCCTCCAACTCTCAAGCTTAAGCGATTCTCTTTCCTCAGCCTCCCAACGCCTGGCTATTTTTTTCATTATAGTTGTCATCGTTGTTTTAGCACGCCCTGGGCCAGGTTCGAACCCACCAACCCCAGTGTATGTGGCCAGCGCCCTAATCGCTGAGCTACAGGCGCCGAGCCTCCACCTTTCTTAAATGTATTTGCCACTATCGTTTAGAGAAAGAGCACGAGCAGGGAGGCTTTCTATGTTTCTGTCCAAGGTAGGTTATCAACTCCACGTGTGAATCCTAGTTGTATGATCCCCTGGTCCCTCGGTGCCACATAACCCAAAGATGCATCATGAAGATTCAATAAGACATGTTTGAGGTCACACTCAGTGGCCAGTGTAATCCTAGCATTCTGGAGGCAGAGGTGGGTGGACTGCTTGAGCTCACATGTTCGAACCAGCATGAGCTAGAACAAGACCCTAAAACAAGACCCCTTCTCTACTAAAAGTAGAAAAACTGAGGCAAGAGGATCGGTTGAGCCCAAGAGTTGGAGGTTGCTGTGAGCTATGACACCAGGACACTCTACCCAGGGCGATAGCTTGAGACTCTGTCTCAAAAAAATAAAATAAAGTAAGAACATGTTTGGAAAACATACACATTTTATAAATGTAAAGAATGCTGACAATTTTAAGCATATTAGAAAATTCTTCCAGAAATTCATGACATTCTAGAACAGCAGCAGTTCTCAACCTGTGGGTCGCAACCCACAGGAACTGTATTAAAAGGTCACGGCATTACGAAGGCTGAGAACCACAGCTCTAGAACAAAGTTCAAGGTTTTCCAACGGCTTTACTGTTACAGTGAAAACAAGTGAGAGGTGGGGCAGTGAGATCAGCCTGGCAGATGACCTCAAGATGAACATCAACTGTTCTCAATGAACACTTTCTCCTGAACCAACATGTCTCTTTAGTCTTTCAATTTATTTTATTGTTATTACTGAGAGAAGAAATTTAGTCAAATTCTAAAAATCCAATTAAATTGCAATAAACGATTTAGAACTGATACTGGTTGAATCACGCTTAAAACAATCATTCTTCAGTGAAACCAACCATCCCCAAAATGAGTTTTGTATTTTAATCATGTTTAAAGTCTACAGTACATTTCTATCCAAAGGACACGTCATGAAGATAAGACACCAATATTTTTCGTCGTGCGAGTAGCTATAAACTAAGCTAGGAGTGCCAGGGAATTTTTGAACAAAATGCATTTTCCTTAAGGGAGTTTTCTCGGTTAGAGTACGTAGTTGTTGAACCATGTAACACCTGACTGTCCCAGAGGCCCATCCAGAGACTTGGAAATGGAACGGAGCATGTTGGGTTCTGCCGACACCAGAGCCAGAGCTCTGCTGTTGGAGTGGGGAACACAAGGAGGACGGATCTCAGGACACTGAGTTGGGTGTTTTTATGAGGAGTAAACACCCAAGATAAATTTTTAACTTCATTTTTATCACCAAAAAAATCCATCTAAAATTAATCAAGAAACTGATTGTTGATGGGAGTCCAGTGTAAACTATTTCAATCCACTGACAATCTCAGAAATTAATTCATTTCCATTCAGGGCTTGGTTTGCTGGCTGTAACGGGACGGAATTGTAGGCGTGAGGGCAGAACATGAATGAGGCGGGCGGGTAAATGGTGCTGAAGAACGCGTGCTACAGAACCAGACAGGCCCGGATTCAGATCCGGTTACTGCCTGAGTTGTCTTGGACAAGGGATTTGCAACCATTAGGTCGTGGTTCCCTTCTTTTAAGAAGGAAATACTTACTAGCTACTTACTGACTTGCTGAATATTAAACGTTCTGCATATACAAAAGTGTCCCCTCCCAAATACTAGCGATTATTGTTTGTGAGGAAAAATTTTTTACAAGGACACTACATAAAGCTCATCTGAGAAAGAGAAGAGGTCAGTGTGTCTGTGTTTGAATTTAGATGCAGAGACCACAGGGGCTTAAAACAGAAGCCAGGAGCATGTATTTTATTCCACATGCAACACCCAGGACGGCCAGAGCAAGATCAGAAGGCAAGAGAAGAAGTTATCATGTGGAACCTAAAGGAAGGCGCCAGGCTGACCTCCCCGCCCAGATGGGGCAGGAGAAGGAGAGGGATTTCTAACTATTCAAAAATTTAAGTATGTGTAGGGTCTGTATTTTTATGTGCATATAAATTTCTCTCGGTAAGAAAAGCATCTCCAGAGCTGCTGTCTTTGGGTATAATGTTTCCCCAGCCAGAAAGGCATCCCGGGTTCCCTGCCCACCTAACAGGAGGCTCTGCAGCTCGGGTGGAGCTGAGGCCTCTGAACACCAGTGTCACCTTCGGTGCTGTCCCTCTTCAATTAGCTACGAGCTTCCGTCTCGGGACTTAAAGGATATCTGGTTGTTCCGAAACTTATCGGAGCAGCTCTGATTTTTTTCATAGCTATAGTTAGGCAGGATGCTGAGGCAGGGACCATTTGTTTTCAAACAATTGTCGAAGTCCTCCTTCACTTAGTCGGCATTTTATCCATCATTCACCACATTTGGCACACACATTCAGCTCCTACATTTCGAAGGTTTATTTTTGTTTCTTGGAGTCATTGTCTAGGCTGGAACATAACATCTTGCAGGTTGTTTTGAACAGCTAAAAGAAAAATCAAAGGAAATAATGCCCTACAATGTAACATGGGTTATTCAATACAAACATGGATACAGCTACAGCAAATTACTCAGGAGTTGGTCAACATGTGCTGGGTCCATAAGAGAGCCAGGGCGAAGACCCTGAGTGATCACAGGGATTTGAGGGTAAATCGAGATGGTAGCTGACTCTCCCATAATTAATCCCCTCACTGCCCATCATTGTGGAGGTAACCAAACTCCCGAGCCCCCACACACTAGAAAGTGAGAGATCTAAATCCTCTTTTTAAATTTTTAATGGGTTGGTGGCCACCCCCATCAGAACTGGATTACACAAGCACATGATTTTGATGTAAACCTTACCCCCTCTGCAGATCTTATTCGCTTTCTTGTTCCACCAGGCAGATGCCCTGGTCTCTAACTGCTTCTTCCTTCCTATTGCAAACCAAGTTAGTGTCATGCAAACTTATAACTAAGTCTAAAAGTCACAAAGTGATCTAGTATCTGCAGGCAGTTCAAATATTTTGAATGCTTTATTAAATGAAGGTTATAGAGTCCAATGCTGTGCCCAATAATGTTATGGAAGACAGCTGACGCATACTTGCTGAGAGAAATGCTGCACCTTGAACTAACTTTCTCCACCTACTCATTCTAGTCATTCTCTCTACTAGGAGCATTTTTATTTTCCCCACCAAACCAAACAAGTAAACTAACTACCTCATTAATTTAGAGTTTCTATCTTTCATATTTTATGGTACTGTAAGTGAACTTTTGATCACACTCAATTCCTAGAACAAAACGCAACAAAGAAAAGAGAAAAGGTCCAGAGTGATATCCATGACCAGTTCTAAGAAGCTGCACTGCTTCCCTAGTTTGAGATGTCAAAGCAAAACAATCTGTCATTTCTGCTGGTTGGGTGTTGTGGCAGGTGCCTGTAGTCCCAGCAACTCGGAAGAGGATCACTGAGCCCACGAGTTTGAAGTTGCTGTGAGCTATGACACCACGGCACTGTACCCAGGGTGACACAGTAAGAAAGAAAGAAAGAAAAGAAAAGAAAAAGAAATTCTACCACTAAAATCAAGTAGGAGAGCTGATAAAGGAGATGGGTATGGAATCTGCCCTGGCATCGGTACCACCATCCTCTCCTCACATCAACTGTCAATCTAATAAAAGCAAAGACCACAAGCAAAGGTGATTAAAGAAAAGGCAGTGAGGGGAAATTGAGGCAGATGGCCTCACTCAGGGCATGTGTCTCATAAACACCGTACCAGAACATGCTATTCTGGGTCCAAATTTCTTAAGTCCATCCCTGAGTTGCCAAACGCTGCAGCTGTCACTCAGGTCACAGTCACGGATCCTTACCCAAACAAGCTGACAAATGATGCTGTAGATTGAGAACTTTAGTGCACCCTGGTTAAAATCCTACTGAATATGAGTACCAGAGGCGCAGAGCTGACAGGGACAGAATGGCAGCCAGCCTTCCTCCCCATCCCACCTCCTAAATAGTCTTTATTCCCAAAGCATCTCCAGCCACTGCCCTCAGAACAACACCCCCTGGACTCTCCCCTGCAGGTTTCCCAAATAACAGATTTTCCTCTAGCCACTGAGGTCTCTTGTAGCACCTCCAAAGTAATTCTAGCAAAAAGCAGCAAAATTCAACCTAAATAGTGATTCCTCTTAGGGGTAAAAGAATTCATCAAGGAAATACCTTGGGACACACAGAATTGAACAGGCTTCCTAACCGCAGGGTTTTTAGAGTTTTTATTATACTAGCTTCATGTTAAACACATAAAACAAAGCAAAAGAAACAAAAAAGGCCAAAACTTCCAGTAACTTACTTTGTTTTGTGGGTGAACATACACATGCAGGCACACACACAGCCCTCCCCTGGATTTCTCTGACTACACTTTGGAAAATGCTGATCTAACGGCAAGGTGGTCACGAGAAAGACCTGAGTCTGGCTCTCTCCTCATGTGTGTGACTTGACAAATGTCATGCCCTGTATGTCTCAGCCTTCTTCTCTTTATAGTGGGAAAATAACACCTGTCCATGCAGGAGAGGAAACGAATAGAACAGCTTCCAAAAGCATAAAGTGCTATGCATTTGTGAGGTTTTATGATTATGCCCAGGGTAGAAGAAGAAGCTCTGCCCACACTCCCGACCAAAAAATGCACCTGCCCTAAAGGTATCTCAGAGGCCTTGCTGTTCTGTGGGACTTACTGCCAGGAATAACTGCACTGCGCCTCTTACTCTCTGCAGGATGAAGGAAACAGTCTGTCCAACTCAAGTCAAGTTACTCAGTGTGAGCTGTAGACTTGTCTCTCAAACCTTGCACACTAATATCAGCATCTTCAAAAATATATACGGCAGAGTTAGGAGGGGAGGAGAGTGGACCGAAGCTTTTCTACTCCCTTAAATGCTTCTGTAGGAGGAAGGAAGGCAAGCAAAGTAGTGCCGGGAACAAGAGAAAGGGAAAAGAAGACAGAGCAAAGGTTTCAGGGAGGACAAAAAAGTGAAAAAAATAAGAATCTTGAGATCTCTCCCAGGCTAGGAACAACGGTCTAGTTTGGGCTGTGGCACCCCACCCCATGACATGAGCACAGTGACAGCATCCAGGGCACTGGAACAGAGCCTGGAGGATGAGGACTGTCACAGGCTCCCCATCACTGTGATAAGCAGTAGAACTCGTGTGGGAGCCGACTGGGCCAAAACACCACACCTGACAGACACTGCAAACCAAACACCCTGAACCCTCTACTGCACTCTACCTGCAACTACAAAAAAAGGTGCTCTTTCTTACCGACTGGTACCGTATGGGCCATTATTTCTTTTACAAGGCAATCTTGGTGAATGTAATGATGTTGTCTCTGAACATAACAGGGAGTTTCATTTTCTAGTTTACCTTCGCATATTGCTTTTGTTGTTATTAAAGAGTGTGCATATTTTTAAAAATCAGAATGAATACATTGTGGGGGAAAAAACCTCAATCCTATGCTTTTTCCTATTAAATTCGTTCAAAATAATAAAAGACTTCCTAGCAAAGACTATAAGCAAAATGCTCATATACAGATGTGTATACACACACACATAAGAATGTGTATATACATTTATTGGCAAAACCAAATAAAAAGTTGCAAACTACATCCTAAGATCTCTGCTATTCTAGGTAACACAAAGTCTTTCCTTAAACAAGACTGGATGAAAAGGACAATAGTTTTACATGAAACTGGAAGAACACAGTGCTTGTTGCCAGACAAACCTGGAACCTAGACTCAGTCTTACAACTTAGCAAATTCATGACCATGAACAAGTTGCTTTTCCCTCTCCAGGTTTCCAACTTTTTATCTACAAAACAGGAATAACAGCCACCATCTCAAAGAATTTTTGTAAGGATTAAAATGAGATAATCCTACAAAGCACTTATAAAGTATTAGTTATTATGGATATAAAATCTCAAGCAAATGTCTAGCCCCTGACTCTGGGCAAGGCACAACTCATCTGACCTCACGTCACCTCCCCGCACATTCAAACAGAACCAAGTGCTGCCATGTTCTTTAGGCAAAACACATACAGAGCACTCATTCTTGGTGTTTACGCAACCACTATTAGCAGTAGCAACAAGACGCTGTCACGTGAAGGTGAAAGTCATCAGGGGCACAGCAGGGCACAGTGAGTTCAGAAGTCCCGGACATCTGAAGCTTCAAGACACTTCAGAACAAGATGAGTCTCCAAGGACGCCTGCCCAGCACTGCTTGACTCTCACCTACCGTGCACAGACGCAATGTGAGGGAGACACAGACCTTCTTAGGTTACGGTCAGGGCAACAACACTTCAGAGCCCACCAGGAGAGGAGGTTGGGATAAATAAGAACAAACACAAAAATTAAATCAAATGTGTGGGCACTTTCTTTGAGCACCAAGGGCTTTTGGGGGCTTTCCCGGGATACAGCAGGTGTCTAGAGTAGCTGGAGCACCACTGAAGATGCTGGCCAGCTGTCGTGGTCCTGTCTCTCTTTTTCTTAGATAAACCCCTAAAGAGACACTTCTTGAAAGCCAAAAAAAGTGAACACAGACAGCAGTGCAACAGCTTTCACACTTGTTGCTGAAACATGTGCCCTCACCTCTGAAAGCCACTTGTAAGAACTCGCAGGGCTGTCCCCATACAATAGCACAAATTGTGTTTAAATTGGGAAACCAGCTGCTCCTTGATCAGTCATCCTTTTATCGTCAACAGAACTTTAATTAGCCCTCATCTGCTTCCTGTTTAATGCTACAAATCTTAACTTTCACCTGTTTGGACTAAACTGCAGTAACTAAACCCACAGTAAATTAGAACAATTAACTTTTCATACAGCATGCAATTAATTCTCATTAAGCTGACACTAGGCTATTTGAAAAAATGCTGAATTCACATCAACTAGTTTCCCAAAAATGACAATGTTCTATATACAAATTCAATAGAAACTCTATCCCACCCACCACTTCTTGCATTTTTTCCATTAAGAAGGTTTTCAAGCTGTTTGGCTTCAATTTCCTGATTTACTCTTAAGTATGGGGCCACGTCAGGTCATGTAACAACAATGAATAAATATCAAAAACATAACGCTGACTTTCAAAAGAAAACCATGTTGCAGAACTGATCTTTTACAATAAATAACATTTACATAAAGCTTTTTAAAAAGGCAACGTACACACAGTTTTTGGATCACATGTCTCAGACCAGCCAGGGGATAGGCTTCTGGTAGGAGAGACACCGTCCAGCACCAACTCTGGAATTAGTGGCTACCTCTGAGGAGGTGAGAGGGCTATTTATGGCCAGATGGGTGGTATCTGTTAAAACTGGGAGGTGGAACATGAGTACCAATTATACCGGCCTCTGCGCCTTTCTAGATGGTTGGAATACAGACATACTTCAGAGATACTACAGGCTCACTTTCCAGACCACTGCAATAAAGCAAGTAATTTCAATAAAACCAAGTCACACAAACTTTTTTGCTTTCTAGCGTGTGTAAAGTTATGATTACACCATAGTGTGGTCTATTAAAGTGCATAATAGCATTAGGCCTAGAAAACAATATACATACCCTAATTTAAAAAGACTTTATTGGTAACAAATGCCAACAACTGTGAGACATCAGGGGGTTAGAGTCTTTCCATATGCAGAGAGGGTCTTGCCTCCACGTTGATAGCTGCTGACTGATCAAGGTGGTGGCCCTTGTTTCGAAAACAAGATAATAATGAACTTTGCTGCACCGAATGGCTCTTCCATGAAAGTTTTCTCTGTAGTATATAATGCTGTTTGATGGCATATTACCTACAGGATTTCTTTCAAAATTTGAGTTAATTCTCTCAAATACTGCTGCTGCTTTACCAACTGAGTTTATGGAAGTTTAAATCAGCAGTTCTCAACCTGAGGGTTGCGAGCCACAGGAACTATATTACAGGGCCGCAGCATTAGGAAGGTTGAGAAACACCGCTCTAAATCCTTGTCACTTCAACAAAGTTTACAGCATCTTCACCAAGAAATAAGTTCAATCTCAAGAAACTACCTTCTTTGCTCATCCCTAAGAAGCAACTCTTCAATTGTTTAAGTTCGATCATGAGATTGCAGCAATTTGATCCCATCTTCAGGTTCCATTTCTAATTCTAGTTCTCTTGGTATTTCCACTGAATCGAGTGACTCCCTCCAATGAAGTCTTAAAACACTTCAAAGTCATCCAGGAGGGCTGGAATCATCTTCTTCCAAACTGCTCTGAATGTTAATATTTTGAGCTCCACCCAATGAATCGTGAATGTTCTTAATGGCATCAAGAATGGTGGATCCTGGGCGGCGCCTGTGGCTCTGTTGGTAAGGCGCTGGGCTCCATATACCGAGGGTGGTAGGTTCAAACCCGGTCATGGCCAAACTGCAACAAAAAAATAGCCAGGTGTTGTGGCAGGCGCCTGTAGTCCCAGCTACTCCGGAGGCTGAGGCAAGAGAATCGCCTAAGCCCAGGAGTTGGAGGTTGCTGGGAGCTGTGTGATGCCACATACTCTACCGAGGGCCATAAAGTGAGACTCTGTCTCTACCAAAAAAAAAAGAATGGTGGATCCTTTCCAGAAGGTTTTCAATTTACTTTGCCCAGATCTACCAGAGGAATCACTATCTATGGCAACTATAGCCTTACAAAATGTATTTCTTAAATAAGACTTCTTAAAAAATAATAATAATAAGACTTGGAAGTCAAAATTACTCCTTGATCCCTGGGCTGCAGAATGGAAATCCTGTCAGCAAGTATAAAAACAACATCATTAGTCTTCTTGTACATCTCCTTTACAGTGGTGAGGGGACCAGGGACATGGTCAATGAGCAGTAATATTTTAAAAGGAATCTTTTTTTCCTGAGCAGTAAGTCTCAACAGTGGACTTAAAATAGTTTGCAAACCATATGTTGTCTATAAACAAATGTGCTGTCATCCAGGCTTTGTTTTTCCATTTAGAAAGCATAGGCCGAATAGATTTAGCATAATCTTTAAGGACCCTAAGATTTCCAGAATGGTAATGAACACTGACTTCAACTTAGGTCTCTTGTTAGATCCCTAAGAGAGTCATCTTGTCCGTTGAAGCAAGGCATTGGTTTCTCGTCTCTTGCTATCAAGTCCTTCATGGCATCTTCAAATAGAGCACTGTTTCTGTCTACAATGTACTGCGGCCACCTTCACCAGGTATCTTAGCTACATCTCCGGGATAACTTGCTGCAGCTTCTCCATCAGCACTTGCGGCTTCACCCTAAACCTCAGGAACCAACCTCTACTGCACCTTTCAGCTTTTCTTCTGCAGCTTCCTCACTTCTCTTTGTCTTCACAAAACTGAAGAGTTAGGGGCTTGCTCTGGATTAGGCTTTGTCAAAGCTGGTTTGATCTTCCAATCCAACACGACACAAACCAAAGTACAATAAGATGAGTCATGCCTATATTTCAAAAAGTTATAAGGGAAGGACAAGTGGCCAGAGCAACCAACAAGGAAAGAACTCAAGCTGGCTCCCTCAACTTTTGCATGCCACCATACAGGCACAGGCCTATCTGACAGCTGTGGCACCACTGTATATGGCCTGAGGAAAAAAAGCCCAAGTAATTCCAATGCCATCTCCCAAACTCATCCTCTGGGAGAGGCTGAACAACAACGTACACACCTCTGGACAGGGGCCCTGCTCACCCATCTCACAACTGCTTCCATTTACCTAGTACGTACCTGAGATGCAAATGTTATCTGGATGAATCAATAGACATCATAAGAGGATTTCTTGTTCTGCTGTTAGAACTAGCCCAATAATTAAGCACATGCAGTCAAGTTTCCTTTCCTGCAGAAAGTCAATGAGTTAAATTACAACTCTAAGGGTCAGAACTTTCTGGGCAGTTTCTGCTATTAGAAGTGAATAGGTATGGAGTAGGGCCCAGAAATCTGTATTAAAACAGTCATGATACTGCCTTCCACTAGGTTTGGGAACACCTGAAATAGTTTTGTATTCAAGACTCTTCTCAGCTCTAACATTCTAAGGAAACAAATCAACTACGTTGTTCCATATGGACCTGGATTCGATGAGGGCAAACCTAGATATTCTTAACAAATATCTCATATGACAGGCAAGTTTGAGAAACACTATAACAGGACTTTCAGACATTAACGCAAATAATAAAAGGTAATTCATTAGACAGACATTTAAGAAAGGATGTCTAAAAAATATAAGGTTGTGGATAAAAGCCAGTTAGTTCTGGTATCAATTTTTAAGTTATTGTTTTTCAGAAGGAAAAACAAGCTGCACAGAGTGACTGAGGAATTTCAACTTCACCTTTCAATTTCCTGGAATTTTCCTCCCCCGCTTTCCCCTTTTAATGTAGAGTATTTCCTTTGAACACACACAGAGCCAACTTGACAATGGAGATGCGATAAGATTGCGGCTCCATATGCCAACATGCAAGTTAGGAACTCGGCAGGAGGTCTGGGGACAGTCCTCTCCCAGCCAGCAGGCCCCAGCTTCAACTGCTCTGGATTTGCAGGGAAAGGGTGAATAATTTCTATCAAATACTGAGAATCACCCCAAACTCCTTTATATTTCTGACAACCCATCTGACTTCAGGGTGGAAGCAGAACTCATTATTTGAGCTGAAGAAATGAAAAGTGCAATGTATTTTCGGGGGATCAAAGCTTCTGGAGACAGCTGTGCCAGGTGATACTGACTCAGGCTAATCTGGAAACCTCACCCAGGAAAGTGAGCCAGCAGCTGCCCATCTCCAAGGGCCGAATGAAAAATCCGAATGACGAGATGTCCACGTAAGTGCAAATCTCCCTTCTGGCTAGTCAATCACGTCAGGGCTGAAGAAAAACAAATGATGTCTTTGCGGGCTGTTTAATTTAGTATCTGATTTTAACTAGTTCCACATTTGAGACCAATCCAGAGAAGGGCCACTGAACTGCTTGCACAGCCAGATCTTTCAGTGTCCGGGTGACCTGTGAACTCGCTCCTCGTGTGACCTGTGAACCTGCTCCTCGTTTCCATCCTGTCGCCAGTCTTCTACCTCTGTCCCCGAACATCAAGGCTGTTGCCACAACATGAAGGTCCTGAAAGAATCTGGGTAACCCACAGGCTAAACTCTGGCTCGCGAGCTGTAAAGTGTGAAATCAATTTAGATGATTACGGCCAGCATTTTTCTTAATTAACAGAATAGAGCAATGGCTAAGCCCAGTACTATTCTGTAGGACACGCGTGCACATGTGTGCTGGCCATACTGTAAAACAGACTTCTCACTATGCAGCAGGATGGGACAAAATGAGAACGCCACAGAAATAGAAGGGAACTGCTGCTTCCTACAGGACATGCTTTATCTAAAAGACGCTCAATAAGGAGGGGCCAGTAAAGTGGTGGTAGAGCTCCGTCCCCAGGGGTTTTGGAAGACCCCATACCCTCAGCAGGCACCCACTCTGCACAGGTAGCAGAGGCACGCTCTGCAAAGCTGCTCGGCAGCCTGCACGGAAGAGGTGCAGGAAGGAGACCGGATGGGAAACAGCTGCCCAGATCATGGTGGACAATTTTTACCGACCCTGTACTTCTGAGTGATTCATTTTCTTTATTTTTTTTACAGACAGAGTCTCACTCTATCACCCTGGGTAGAGTGCCGTGGTGTCACACAGCTCATAGCAACCTCCAACTCCTGGGCTTAGGCAATTCCCTTGCCTCAGCCTCCCGAGTAGCTGGGACTACAGACGCCCATCCCAATGCCCGGCTATTTTTGTTATTGTTGTTGTTGCAGTTTGACTGGGGCCGCAACCCTCGGTATATGGGGCGGGCGCCCTACCCACTGAGCCATAGGCGCTGCCCAAGTGATTCATTTTCTTAGCAACAGAATGAACATGGCATGTTAAACACCCACAGGTTTCAAATTCAAAGAAATACTATTACTTGAGCCTTTTAACGTAGACGAGGCTCTCCCTCCATCTTTCACTGGGTGCAGAAGCTACTGACGTGCAGAGTCAGCACAAGGGAACGATGGCTCGGGGAAGAGAGGAAAAATGAATTTAGATCATGTTTACAGCGAGAGGAGGAGACACGCTGAACAATCCTCGACTGGAAACACTGCTGAAGTGTTTTTAAACTGAAGATTATACCACCACTTAAGATATTTTTTCTCAGCTATTTTGCCCAGAACATTACAAAACTGCATCTAGGACTGAAATAGCAGATTGCCTCAAGAGCAAATGACAATATTTGTACCAGAAATGTTGGCAACCAGTGGCACAGATGGGTCTCTGCACAGCAATCTTCAAACTGGGGCTCCAAGAATAACTCCACCTACTGCGCCAGTGCTGCGGAATCCACAATCAGAGGGCTCATTATTCCATATTTTTCCACCACCTTCTTCCCAAAGGCACGTACCTGCCTGACCTCCTTTGCCCGGGAAGGGTTCAGAACAAAGTCAAAAAGGAGACAAAGGGGACCACAGTAAGAAGCAGGCACTGATAGCTAAGCAACACAAAAATGCTACAAAGCCCGGGTGAGCAAAACAGTTATTTACATGATCAGTTTTAAACTTCCCCTGTCATCTTCTCTCCAAGGCTGGGTACCTTCGGTTGAGGAGTCAAAAGTTATTTTTACTGAAAGAAATAGTAATCAAGAATGGATAGGAAAGCTGGTGTTAACTATGACACTAGCATGGCCCCAGAGGCAGGCCCTAGAGGACAGCTCACCTCTGCGGTTGGAGGAAGGAATCAGCTGTGTGCCTTGCAGTGTGGCCTGTCTGCTCACAGCATCTGCCAACAGGAGGTGTGACAAATGGCTGGGAAAGGCAAAGGAAATAGGTATCCTCACAAAGAGTATGTTAATTCTGAAACCCATCCAGTTAAAGTTCTGTCTTAGTACTGGTATTCACAGTACCCTTTCCTCACCTTTTAATAAGGGCCAGAGATGGTGGTAGAAATGGGTTTCTGCCTCTGCACCACCCTGGGTTGACTCCCAGGTGTAAACCATGGGATCCCCTATGTGTAAGAGAATCAATGTACTAACTTTATCAGGCTCGAATGGTGCTTTTCAAATTATATTCTAATGACATGAAGCAAAGTCCAGAAAGCAGCCTTTGATCCATGTCCTCACATCTATGGAGTAGGAGGAAGCCTGGGAAATGAAGGATTAGGCTCAATTACAAAAGGTTAGGGGTTCAGCCAAACACAATCCTACATTTAAATAAATGGCCACTGACGGTACAGGAACTGGGTGGTGGTGGCTACAGGAGTGCTCATCCCCCATTTGCCTCTCGGAATGATCAGGTGCTCCGCCGACAGGCCCTGGTTATAATTTCCTGGACTGTGCACTCAGGAAGGTTGAGTTTATCGGCAGAACAGGCCCCTCCACCTTCACTACCAAACCTTGATCCACCTGAATCTGGATAAGCCACGTAATGTCAGCAATGGAACAAAATTCCAGACCTAGCTTTACTCTCTCAAAGTGGGCTAAGAACCTAGCAAAAATGAGGGTGTTAAATCTCTCCACCATCAGCACTAACACTAGCAAGCAAATTCTCAGAATGCCAAAGTCTAGGAAAAAATACTTTTTCGACTTCAGAATAAAAACTTACCCTGTGAAGAGCCTGCTTAAAGGGGCGGGTGAAGCATTCTGATTATTTCCCTATGGGCACCTGATCTCCCCAGCTCTCAGTAGCAGAAGTCCCCAGCCTCACCAGAGCAAACCTCAACCAGAGCTGCTCTTCAGGAGTTCAGAATAAGCAGGTCTGCCAACGAAGCCACCAGCAACAGAGTCAACAACGCAAGAGATTTAAAAGTGCTGCTGACACCAAATGCCTAATAGTCAAAGCAGACATCAAAAACTGGCTGCAAGAATATTCCACATTAAAAGAAATCTCAAAAATTCTTATCTAACACCTCAATCCAATTCTTGCCAATGTGAAAAAAGATACCTGGAATAAATTTATATTTTCTCCTAGATCTAGGCCTTCCTTGTTAGCAATGAGATGGAGTTAGAATTTAAAAGAAAAACCTCACCTACGTATAATCTGTATTAATTTTTAAAACCAACTTTCCATCTTGATTTACTTAAAATGCAAAACTCGCTAATAATAGAAAGTTCTTAAGTATCACTAAAATCGGACGTTGCTGCAAAATAGGATGGAGTATTTCAGAGTCAAACTCAAGGATCTGTGTTGTAAAATATTTGGTCTTTATTACTCTCTCAACACTCAATTTGTACAAAAGGAACATGTTCTAGTTTGGATAATTAACCACTAACATGAGTCAAATGATGAATGCTGCTGCCTCCTAAATACATCAGAACAGATTAACAGAATCCTTAAAGTTTACTCAGTTTCAGAACAAAATTCAAAGCTGTGACAGGAACTCTGGAAGCTAAGAGGAAATGTGCTTCTTGGTGTTCACGGTGTTAAGGGTTTTCAGGAGCCTGTTTTTCCAGTGTGGGGGACTCAGCTGCTCTGGACAGAAGGGCTGCCAGGCTTCTGGGGCTGGTCACTAGAGCGTGAGGACAAGATCAGATACAGCAGATGTTTACAGGCTGGCTGGAAACCAGCACGTGATGATGAGAGTACTGCCACACTCGCTCTTTTGTTATACTTGGCAATCAAGAAACAAGACTGAACAAAAGTCTGAAAGTCTGTCCTGCAGCAGCCTCTCCCCCATCTCTCCCCAGAGCTGTGACCTCTACCCAACTCCTCTGGTAAGCTATCATTATAAACCCCCTACAGCAAGTCTTAAAGGGTAACACAGAGATTAAAAACATACCATTTCTGGGCAGTGTCTGTGGCTCAGTGGGTAGGGCGCCGGCCCCATATACCAAGGGTGGCGGGTTTGAACCGGGCCCCGACCAAACTGCAACAAAAAGTAGCCGGGCGTAGTGGTGGGACCTGTGGTCCCAGCTACTCGGGAGGCTGAGGCAAGAGAATCGCCTGAGCCCAGGAGCTGGAGGTTGCTGTGAGCTGTGACACCACCGTACTCTACTGAGGGCGACAGAGTGAGACTCTGTCTCTAAAAAAAAAGGTATCATTTCTGTCCAAGAATGACAGTGCTGTAAAGAGAAGCCACTCAGATTAACAAAAAATTTATTTTTGTAAAACAAGGAACTGGATTAGACTAATAACATCTAAACCAAATGATACAAAACAAAGCAACACCAGAAGAATGCAAACTGTGACCTGAAAGCCACAGGGAAATCTTCTCCCTGAGGCTCTGGAGTCTTTTCCTACGTAAAGATTGCACTTACTGTCTCCAAAAGCTTTCTTTCCAAAATGACCAAGTGGGGAATTGGCCAGGCCCAGTAGCTCACACCTGTAATCCTAGCTCTCTGGGAGGCCGAGGCATGAGGATCAGTTGAGGCCTGAAGTTTGATACCAATTTGTGTAAGAATGAAAACCCATCTTTACAGAAAAACAGAATAAGCTGGGCTGCGTAATCCCAGCTACTCAGGAGGCTGAGGTAGAACTGTGTTAAGCCCAGGAGTTTGCGGCTATGGTGAGCTATAATAATGCCACTGCAACCCTAACCCAGGTAACAGAACAAGACCCTGTCTCAAAAAAAAAAAAAAAAAAAAAAAAAAAGAAGAAGAAAAAAAGAAAAGAACAAAGAAAGAAAAGAAAAGAGAAAAAAGGGAAAAAAAAAAAAGTGGGGCATTATCTCCCAAGATTGAGAGAAGCAGCTAGGCATGGTGGCTCATGCCTGTAACCCTAGAACTCTTGGAGGCCAAGGTAGGAGGATCCCTTGAGCTCAGGAGTTGGAGACCAGCCTGAGCAGGAAGAACACCCTGTCTCTACGAAAAATAGAAAAAAACAGCCAGGTGATGTAGCAGGCACCTGTAAGCCCAGCTACTCGGGAGGCTGAGGCAGGAGTATGGCTTGAGCCCCTAAGTCTGAGGTTGCTGTGAGCGACATATGCCACAGCACGCCAGCCTGGGCAACAGAGTGAAACTCTTGTCTCAAAAAAAAAAAAAAAAAAACAAGGGGGGGGGGGACGGGTGGAGGGAGGGTGATTGGTGGGATCACACTTATGGTGCATCTTACAAGGGTACAAGTGAAAATTACTAAATGTAGAATATAAATGTCTTCATATAGTGATTAAAAGGCCACGAAGGCTATGCTAAATAGTTCAATGAAAATATTTCGGATTGTATATGAAGTCAGCACATTGTGCCCCATGATCGCACCGATGTACACAATTATGATTTAATAAAAAAAAAAAAATACTGAGATGCATTCATCTAAGGACGTAAAACAGAGCCAGAGAATGCCTTCAGTTTGCTTTTACTACGAGACAGCTGCAAGAGGAGGGCCCTGAGCCAGCAGCCAGGAAGCCCTGCTCTACCCGGCATGCGTGACTCCCAGGCGGGGGGCTCGACACAGCCTTCACCCTGGGGTCTCCTCTGTTCATCTGAGGGCCTCCAAAGACCCTTCAACTCCTCTGTGAGTGCAAAACAATAGGAGCCTTTTTCAGGAATCCAATCAAATTTAAGGAAAAAGAAGGGGCCTAAGAATACTCAGCAGGATAGATACTAACCGTCCCACCCAGTTAACCCAAGACTTAAAATATGGCACCTCAAAAGCAGAAGTGCTGATACACCAAAAGATGAAGCAAAAACAGAACAAACCCAGAACGTTTGACAGAGAGAGTTTACTTTTCCATCTCCAAAGCATAAGTTATTCCCACAATCACAAAAGCTTGAATCTCAGTAGGCTCAGCTTTGATGTCGATGGAAATGGGGTGCAGATGTGGAAATGTGCAGAGAAGCCATTCCAATCTCAATATTGTACCACACTGGACTAATGACTTTCATGAACCTTTCTTTCTTAAGAAAATTAAAATGTGCTTGGCACCCGTAGCACAATGGTTACGGCGCCAGTCACATACACCAAGTCTGGTAGGTTCGAACCTGGCCCAGGCCAACTAAACAACTGCAACAAAAAATACCCAGGCGTTGTGGTGGGCACCTGTTGTCCCAGCTACTTGGGAGGCTGAGGCAAGAGAATCACTTAAGCCCAAGAGTTTGAGGTTGCTGTGAGCTGTGACACCCCAGCACTCTACTGAAGGTACCATGGTGAGACTGTCTCAAAAAAAAAAAAAAAAAAAAAATTGAAATGTTGGGGGGTTGGACAAAATATTTCACCAGGCTACAGCAGTATTAGGACTTTAAAAAAAATTGAATTGTTCAGAATTTTCGCACAATTGTTGACTATTTTTCCCCATTTCCTCTTTATTTGTATGGGGTACAAGTGCAGTTCTGATACACTGATCTATTGAGTGTAGTGAAGTCAGGGCCAGATCACCGTTTTCATTTAACATTCTGCTTTATGAGTGAGCCACCAAAATCGCCTTCTACTTAGTGTCCCGCCCTCTCATTCCTTCTGGTGTTGAGAGGACCAGGTGCTTGGTGCTCAGGTTCTAGAAGACCTCTGAGCAGTGGGCCCAGGTGCAGGGTGGAGGACGGGCCCAGATGACAGGGCCAAGTCTCAAGTGGAGAGGGAGGTCCATCGCTCTGATCTGCACACCCACTGGGAAACACAGAGGTCCCTTCTGTCAAAAAGCCAGAAACCCAAGAGGGACAACTCTTTGGCAGAGGGCAAGTTACAGCTTGCTGCTGAAGGAAGGTGGCAAAGACGATTCCTGGCTCAGTGGCTTCCCCCTTCCAGACACACCCACCAGGACTAGCTTCAGGCAGACAGGAGCTCAGGGGCAAAAGATGGGGCTCACACAGGGAAGGAACGACCAGCAGCAGGAGGGCAGCCACAGTGGGTGGCCCATAGGCCTCTAGGAGGGGAAGCGATGCCTGAGAGGTTAGTGCAAGGCAGCCAGAGGCCCAGCACGGGAATCGCAGGTGCAGGCACAGACAGCAGAGGGGAGGCTGGCGGAGCAAACACCCTGTGGCACAATGAACTGAGAAGGCCTAAGACCACAAAGTCAAGATGCTGTGTAATTTTACTACTGTTTTGTTACTTTATAATCCCTGTTTCCCTGCAATAGGTGTTGTACCTGATTGAAGAACTAAATGGAAAGGTCAGGGAATCGTTTCTTCTTCCTCGGGGGCCAGGAAGAGAGGTACAGACCTCTGTAACGTGACCGCACAGGGGACTGTAACAAACTGGTCAACATAGGAGCTCGGCCTACGGTACTGAGCAGTGCACAGGGCACGTCCAGTGTATGAAAATTAGGTCAACTTAAGGAGGTGGTCACCTACGGAGGTTCTACTGTGAGTCCGACCAGGCAAGTTTTACAGGACAAAGGGTTACTCAAGAGATCTCACACAGCGGATATCTAGAATGTTCCACAGCACTGCCTCCCCTACTCAGGTAATCTCCATGCAGGTACTCAGCTAAGTTGGGCCTAGGGTTTCATGTTACTGTAAATTGCTATGTTTTGGAGTACTCTGTTATTCAGCAATTGACAGAATATATCTCATTCGATGAAAGCCTTCAATATAAAAATTTAAGCAACTGAAAACAAGCATTCCTTTCACGCAAAGCTTTCTAACTCCACATTTAGCTATCTTTCCCATCTTGCAACTTGAAGACTTTATTATGGCCCCATTTTATGGGACAGAATAACACAGCAGAGTGAAAAGAGCTTAAGGCTTATGTTCTTTTCCTTCAAAGTTCTTTCTGGGGCGGCACCTGTGGCTCAAAGGGGTAGGGCGCCGGCCCCATACGCCGGAGGTGGTGGGTTCAAACCCAGCCCTGGCCAAAAACTGCAAAAAAAAAAAAAAAAAAAAAAAAAGTTCTTTCTGATAAGGAAATATGTATACATGTTGAAAAATTTAAAAGATTCAAGGGCCAAGCGTGGTGGCTCATGCCTGTAATCCCACCACTTGGGAGGCCAATGTGGGTTGGACTACCTGAGTTCACAGGTTCAAAACCAGCCTGAGGAAAAGCAAGACCTCTCCTCTAAAAGTATCTAGATGTTGTGGCAGGCGCCTGTAGTCCCAGCTACTTGGGAGGCTGAGGCAGAATTGCTTGAGTCCAAGAGTTTGAGGTTGCCGTCAGCTAAGATGCCACAGCACTCTACCAAGAGTGACAAAATAAGACTATGTCTCTCCCCCACCAAGGAAAAAAAAAGATTCCAAAGAAGACCTCACCTTTGCAGGTGTATGCTTAACTGTCATTCCAATGAAGCCACTCCAGAACTCAGCATTCCTCTTTTCCTTTCTTAACTTTCTTCCAAAGCATCTGTCACCATGACATACTATAATATTTAATTATCAATCTCTGCTACTTGAATTGTAGAGTTTACAATTCAAGCAGGTCTGCAGGCCCCAGGATGGTCCTGGTAGGTATGGATGAATAAAAAGGAGATACAATGAAAAAAGTCTCCATATTCTTGACATGACTGCTGTTGCGTTAATGAACACAGGATACTCTAATACTTCATAGTACATTTGTCAACTTTTTTTTTTCTGTGGTTTTTTGGCCGGGGCTGGGTTTGAACCTACCACCTCCAGCATATGGGGTCGGCGCCATACTCCTTTGAGCCACAGGCGCCATCCTGTTAGTCAACTTTTTATCTAATGTTCCACAAGAAACATTATTTTTCTACAAATACATCCAACTTTTCCCTGGGTACACATCTCAGAATGAAAACAAATGATAGCAAAGGATTTTTTTTTTATAAATGTTTTCATTTTTTATATTTATTTATTTAGAGGTAGAGTCTCACTTTGTCACCCTGGGTAGAGTGCCATGCGGTCATATCTCACAGCAATCTCCAACTCTCGGGCTCAAGCGATTCTCTTGCCTCAGCCTCCCCAAGTAGCTGAGACTACAGGCGCCCGCCACAAACCCCGGCTCTTTGTGCAGACGGGGTCTCAGTCTTGCTCAGGTCTTGAACTCCTGAGCTCAGGCAATCCACTTGCCTTGGCCTTCCAGAGTGCTAGGATTACAGGAGCGAGCCACCACGCCTAGCCTATGATTTCAGTAATGACCTGTAAAGAAACTTCTCACCTAATTCACATTAATAAGATTATAGAAATGGATTGGAATCAAGTATTTTAAGTGAAGGGACTACAAAAGAGAAGGAAAACAAAAGGGAGATGAAGAAGCAGAAAAGAGGAGTAGGAGGTGACCAAAAAGGAAGCATTCTCTTAATATGAGCCATTTAGATTTGCACCTTCAAAAATACTCTGCACTAAGAGAACAAATGAAAAATGACCAGAAAGATTCTACGCCCAACACTTTCAACTGATCCACCATTAGACTGACCCACCTTTCAACTAAGCTGTGCCCGGCCCACTGAATTTTTCATTCAGTGTTTTCTGTGAAATTCTACTTTGGTTCTAATGTACATAGGAATTAAATCTGAAATGTATAATTTCGAATAAAAGTTTAGTTTACTGTATTGCAATTAATCAAAATATGTGCCTAAACTGCTGACACAATTTTGCCATCTTTATGTAGCTTGTGTACTCCAGCAACAAAGAAAACTGTACAGCAAATGGCAGGTGATAAAACTGCAAAAGGTACCCGCCACGGCATGTTGAAAACTGAGTATTTTTCCTTGCAAGAAGTCGTCCAACGCCTAAAAAGTGGGAGCAAGTCTGGTGAATACAGTGCGTGACAGAGTTGCCAGGGCCAGTGTCTGACGCTGGAGCAGTATTGTTTGTGCAATGGAGTTGTCTTGCAAGAGGATTGGCCTGTCTCCAGTGACCAACCTTAGTTGCCTGATCACAAGCGCCTCATCATTTCAGCGGCCGTGATCAGAGCTATGCTGTAACTGACTAACCAAGCTTCGTGAGGTCGTGGTAGAGTGCTACTAGCACTAGGACACCGAACATACACAGTTAGCTCTTCCCAATGTTCACGCAGTTCTAGACTGCGTTTTGGCACTTTCATCTTGATTCAAGCACTGGGTCAAACCCTTGTGATTGTTGAAAAAATCCATTTTTGTCACAGATAACAATACAATGTAGAAATGGTTCACTTTCATGTTGTCGCGGCAAAGAAAGGCAAGCTTCAAGACAATTCCTCTTCTGACACCTTCATTGAATTCATGCAGAACCTATTTGTCCAGTTTCTTTACCTTGCCAATTTTTTTCAAATGGTCCAGTATTATTGGAATAGTAACATTAATCCTTGCTGCTAATTCACGCATAGGTTGAAATGGATTTGCTTCCACTACAGCAGCAGTTCTCAACCTGTGGGTCACAACCCACAGGAACACTATGAAAGGGCCGCAGCATTAAGAAGGTTGAGAACCGTCTACGGCCATACCCCCCCCCCCCAACGTGCCCAATCTCACCTGATCTGGAAGAAGGCTGAGAACCACTGCACCACAGGTTTCAGCTCATCATTATCCACCTTGGTCTCAGGTCACCCACGTGGCTCATTATCAAGATTAAAATCACCAGAACAGAACTCAAAACATCAACACGCCATGCATTCATTAGCATATTCTTCCCAAATACTTCACTGGTTGGTATTCCAAATTGTCTGCAGAGCTACACTGGATCCATGATGGAACTCATATTCAAAACTAGCATGCGTATTTTACTTAGCCATAGTTTCATAAAAATTGCTCTAAAAATTTTTTTCAAAGATAATCACAAACCAAAACATGTGTTTGAAAAAATGAGGATGTACCTTCACAATTAAAAAAAAAAAAAATGTCGAAGTGAAATGGCAGATATTAAATGTCAAACTTAGTACTTCAGGAAACTGGATATTTATACTTAACCCAATCTTATTTTACCCTAATTCAAAATCACTATAGATATTTCAGAGTGTGACTGCATCATCTTCCCACTTTATTATTTATAACCAAGTCTAGAAGAAACTAAATTTTCTGTGCACTAAACAGTACCATAGGTTGGCATTACTCTAAACTTTTTTTTTTTTTTAGCCACAGTCTCACTCTGTCACCTGGAATAGAGTGCTATGGCATCATAGCTCACAGCAACCTCCAACTCCTGGGCTCAAGCAACCTTTTTGCCTCAGCTTCCCAAGTAGCTGGAACTACAGGCTTGCCACAATGCCCGGCTAGTTTTTCTATTTTTACTAAAGACAGGGTCTCTCACTCTTGCTTAGGCTGATCTTGAACTTCTGAGCTCAGGCTCGACCCACTTTGGCCTCCCAGAGTGTTAGGATTACAGACCTGAGCCACCTCACCCAGTGACTCTAAACTTCTAACACAATCCTCACACCTTCCTTTATTAGCTGTAAATTGTACATTTCCCAGGTATAGCACCTAACTTAAAACTACAGCAAAGACTATCAGAAATTTTTGGTTTCTATAGCTCAGTCAAGTCAGTCCTTTGCAAGTAGATTAAATAATTAGGCTTGTTGAATTCTCACTACCTGTGACACCTGCCTCTTCATACTTATCCAAGTATCACTCTTCCAAACTGGGTAAACCAGATACATAATTTCCATCTCATGCTCCTCCCAGCTCCTCTTCCAGTCTCCAGCTCTCGAATTACTGAATTCCAGACAAACCAATTTGGGATTTGGGAATCTGTATCCTGCCTTTGTTTGTTTGTCTGTTTATTTATTTCAGGGGCTAGAGTGCCATGGCCTCAGCCTAGCTCATGGGAGGAGGAGGGATAGTGGGGGGGGGAGGGATCTCATTTTTGCTTATGCTGATCTCAAACTCCTGGGCTCAACTTATCCTCCTGCCTCAGCCTCCCAGAGTGGACTTACCCAAAATTTGAAACAGCAAGAGACAGTCTGTATTTCAAAGATCCAGGGCTTTCTACTTTTAGAAACTTTTCACTTTCTAAAAAGTAATAAAAGCAAAAAAGAAGAAAGACTAAACCCAGAAGAGTACCCTGATCACACTCCCCCAGAAGGTTTTCTGAATATCTCCAATTCTCCTCTCCTGCCCCTTGGAAGAACATACCTATGATGTGACCCCTGCCCTGAATGTTAACTCCTAAAGGTCAAAACTTTTGTCTTATACTTCCCTTTCCTTACTGCAGTACTTACCACAGTCAGGAAACTTGACTTTTAATAACTGTTATGTATCCACTCCCTTAAAATTACTGCTTCCTATTGATGGTAGGCCCCTATCATCCTACCATGAAATATTAAAGGAGTATATGAGGCATTCCTGAGCCTCATTATTAAACACAATTAAAAAGGCACATGGTTTATGCTATTACTGAACCAGTAAGCAATTTCACTGCCTGTATGAGATAATAATGATGTTTATAAAACTTAACACTGCTAAAATGTCAACCATGACTCAAGAATAGAAGGAAGCATTTTGAATGAGACTATTTAAAATCTCAAACTCAAGGGAGAAGGGTGCTGAACCCTGGGTTACTGACATAATCCAGCAATTAAAAAGTTATTCACTTTTAGAGTCTCAAGCACCAATTTACAATCATTCCAAAATGTTACTTTTCTCTATTTAGGCAATAAAAAAACTGCTGCAAAGTTCTTATCACTGTATGGTGTGCTTTAAAATTATTTCAAGTTCAAATTTGAACCATGGTAATGAGTAATTACAAACTAATGGACATCTCAATCTGTGAGCTGGTAATATTTATACCACAGGTAAAGAAAAAGGAAAATTTAGGTTTTTCTTGTTTGTTACTTTTTCAAATGGCAATTAATTATATAAAGAATTCTCTGGGCTTGGTGCCTGGGGAGTCAGGCACATACACCTGAGCTGGCAGGTTCAAATCCAGCATAGGCCTGCCAACAACAATGACAATTACAACCAAAACATAGTCAGGTGGCTTATGGTGGTGGGCACCTGTAGTCCCAGCTAGTTGGGAGGCTGAGGCAAGACAACTGCTTAAGCCCAAGAGTTTAAGGTTGCTGTGAGCTGTGATGCCAAGGCACTCTACCCAGGGCGACACAGTGAGACCATCTCACCAAAGAAAAAAGAATAATTCTCTGGTTTACAGTAAAATCCACCCCAATATAATGTAATAAAAATTTAGGGTTTGGGGCGGTGCCTGTGGCTCAAGGAGTAGGGCGCCGGCCCCATATGCTGAGGGTGGTGGGTTCAAACCCAGCCCCAGCCAAAAAACTACAAAAAAAAACTTTAGGGTTTTGGATTCTTCTCTGACATCCTTCTTCACTCCTTAATTAAGATTTTTCATTGGCTTTAAAGTGAAATTTCACTTTTGGTTCTAAGATAAATTACATTTAGTTTGACATTTTAAGCCACCTTTTTCACCATTACAGAGACCTGCCAAATGAGGTCCCCTTAGACAGGGGCTGATGTGACAACCACCCACAATTTTAATACTGAATTTAGTACTAAAATGACCCAAGATTCCCTAATTCCTCTTCATTTGAAAAGGAATTAGTGAACCCCAGCCCCTAAAAATGAGGGGATGGTAATATTTCATAAAGAAACATCTTCTGTTTATAGTACCTCCAAGACAATTACATATAAATTCAATTACTATAATTTCAAATAAACTCACAATTTCATCTGTTTCCATCAACACAGACTCTCTTTCCTTAAACAGTTAATGGGCAGTGAACGAAAAGACCCACACTGGTCACTTGTGCTCTTGGAGTTCCAGGGAGTGTCTGGGGGCAGAGGCAGTGTAGTCAAGGGGAGGAGGAGAAGAAAGGGACCAGGGTTCCTGAAGAGCTGGTGGAGAGGGTGGAGTGCTAACCCGACTTCTTCATCTGGAGGTGAGAAAACTGAGGCCCAGGGAGACAGAGATTTGACCAAAGTCCCAAGACCAGGAAATGACAGAATCAGGCCCAGGGGGCCTATATTCAGCTGCTAAAAGAGTGGAACGCATGGACTATAAATGGCCAAGTTCAACCCGCCATCCTGGGAGCACCTTTCTATGTGTTCACCTGACACTCCTCTCCAAGAAACAATACAGGATGAATGCTGGCAAGGGGGCCCATCATTGGATAATATAAATGGGTTATCTTCAACAGTATCTACAAGGCCAGGTACAGGGGCTCACACCTGTAACCCCAGCACTCCGGGAGGCTGAGGCTGAAGGATCCCTTGAGCTCAGGAGTTAAAGACCAGCCTGAGCAAGAGCGAGACACCATCTCTACTAAAAATAGAAAAAACTAGCCAGGCATCATGACAGGCACCCTGCAAGCCTGAGACAGAGGATCTATTGAGCCCAAGAGCTTGAGGTTGCTGTGAGCTATCATGAGGCCGTGGCACTCTATCCAGGACAACAGAGTAAGACTCTGTCTCAAAAATAAATGAATAAAAATGAAAAAGAAAAAAACACTACCTATGAGACATATTGTATGTTTGGTTTTGATTTTTATACTTTCATGAGGCCAAGATGAACTCCCCCCTTCTCACTCCCAAAAGGAAAGTCCTACTAGGACATTACAAATGGAGTTAATGCAATATAAGCAGAGAACACTGACATGACGTGATTAGGAGCTTCAGTAAGTAAGAAAGACTTTGGGCGGCGCCTGTGGCTCAGTGAGTAGGGCGCTGGCCCCATGTACCAAAGGTGGCAGGTTTGAACCTGGCCCGGGCCAAACTGCAACAAAAAATAGCCGGGCGTTGAGGTAGGTGCCTGTAGTCCCAGCTACTTGAGAGGCTGAGGCAAGAGAATCGCCTAAGCCCAGGAGCTGGAGGTTGCTGTGAGCTGTGATGCCATAACCCTCTGCTGAGGGTGACAAAGTGAAGACTCTGTCTCAAAAAAAAAAAATGGCTCGGCGCCTGTGGCTCAGCGGGCTAAGGCACCAGCCACGTACACCTGAGCTGGCAGGTTCGAATCCAGCCCGGGCCGCCAAACATCAATGACGGCTGCAACCAAAAAATGGCTGGGCGTGTGGCGGGCGCCTGTGGTCCCAGCTACTTGGGAGGCGGAGGCAGGAGACTCGCTTGAGCCCAGGAATTGGAGGTTGCTGTGAGCTGTGATGCCACAGTACTCTATCCAGGGGTGAGAGCTTGAGGCTCTATCTCAAAAAAAAAGACTTTGCCAAAAACGACAAAAAACACCTCATGATGCTAAAGAGCTATGCTTGAGAAAGTGAGAAAGCTGTTCTCTAGGGCCTAGCTCTAAAACAGCTGGAAACAGGGTTTGTAAATAAGAAAAAAGCCCTCCACTCAATAAGCTTCATCAGTAACTTGGAGATGAACAGAGTCTCTCAAAAACTAGAGCTTTTCATACTTGAAGAACATGTCAAACCATCACCCAGGATCTTGTCAAAATGCAGGTTCTAATTCAGTCTGTCTGGGGTTGGGCCTGAGGTTCCGTGGGGATGCTGATGCCAATGGTTCACACTGCACTTTTTTTTTTAATTGACACAAAATTGTACATATTTATCGAATGCAAAGTGATATTCTGATACAATGTATAATGATCAAATCAGTAATTAGCATATATTATCACCTCAAACACTTATCATTTCTTGGTATTACAACAGTAAAAGGCACATTTAAAGGTATGTTTGTTTCACAACTTAGATGGCTGGCTACACTGACATGTGAGTCTTCTTCCTTCTGGGTACCATCAGGCCCTATAGAAATATCAACATAATTCCTGGGAGGAGGCACCTGAGTCCGGTACGTATGAAAGCACTCAGTACAGCATCATGGTTATTTAATACAAAAGAATGTGCTCTGAGCAGGGGAAAGCGGGATTCAGGGTAAGTGTCTGTCACACGACAAAGGCACAGGAAAGGCTGTTACAGAGCATGATTTAAGTCTTCTTACTGAGTGGCCAAGTGGACCAAAAAGTACTCATGTGAATGAGAGTTAATCTTGCCTTACACATGAAAAGGAAATTAAAACCTATATGCTCTCCAATGCGTTTGTTTTTTTTTTTTTTTGTAGAGACAGAGTCTCACTCTATCGCCCTTGGTAGAGTGCCCTAGCATCACACAGCTCACAGCAACCTCCAAGTCCTGGGCTTAGGCGAATCTCTTGCCTCAGTCTCCCGAGTAGCGGGGACAGTAGGCGCCTGCCACCAGGCCTGGCTATTTTTTGGTTGTAGTTGTCATTGTTGTTTTAGCTGGCTCAGGTTCAAACCCGCCAGACCGGGTGTATGTAGCCCACACCCTACCTACTGAGCTATGGGTGCCACCACCAATGGGTTGTTTTTATAGAGTCCTGAGCCTCTTTTATTTCTGACAGCCCCAGAGAAACCCAGGGTTGCTGAACATGAGAAAACAGGGTTGCTCTCAAATAGTCACATCATTATCATCAGTGACACCAGAACACCATTTCTGCAATCTTATGTGCCTTAGTGAAAACATAAGCTTTCTGAAGACTACCTTACAGACAGTCTTTGTTGGCTGTTCCATATTTGAGGAATAAAATTTTTAAAATTAGCTTTAGGAAGAGATACACATGGTTTTAGAGTCTGAGGTGTTAATTCAAATCCCTTCCAAGTATTAGTGATAAGACTTGGGCTTTCTACTTCCCCAACCATAATATAAAGACAATAGGCACCCAGTGGGATTCCAGTGGGTTCTTCCTGTACTTGGAATGCCCAGCAGCTTGGTGCCCAGTCCCGTTTGCTGACAGTGATGATCTTATCATGGATCACTCTTGAGGCCACCCTTCTCCATCTGAGCCAACCAATCCCAGTTTGCTCTGTACTAAATATTCATGTCACTGTACACACTCCATTCTCCACAAACTAACCTTTCAAGACAGCAATACCTACTTTTCAGACTTTTCTACGTCCTCATCCAAGCACTGTGGTACACAGAGAAGACTGTAAATCACACGCACGACTGTTCTCTCCACTGTCCCCAGTGCCATCTCATCAACAGTCCTCCCCCGACTTCCCACCACCTCCTCCCATCCTCATTCTGTCAAAGACAGAATACCCTGAAGAGGAGGAAGAGCGCCTACACCCACACACCAGTATCCCCCAGCGTCAAGAACAACGGGTCTTTTGTGAGCCAAAAGCAACTCATCTCTGGAAGCATGGTGTAAAGAAATGGAGTGCCCTGGGCGGTGCCTGTGGCTCATCAAGTAGGACGCCAGCCCCATATACCGAAGGTGGCGGGTTCAAACCCGGCCTCAGCCGAAACTGCAAAACAGAAAAATAGCCAGGTGTTATGGCGGGCACCTGTAGTCCCAGCTACTCAGGAGGCTGAGGCAAGAGAATAGCCTAAGCCCAGGAGTTGGAGGTTGCTGTGAGCCGGTGACTCCACAGCACTCTACTAAGGGTGATAAAGTGAGACTCTGTCTCTCCAAAAAAAAAAAAAAAAGAAAGAAAGAAAGAAATGGACTTCCCTTTTTCTGCCAATTTAGTATTGATCACACAGAAAAGGCTGTTTACTGAAAGCAAAAACCTGGAAGCCTAGTTTATAAATAGTTGCATGTGACTACATTAATCTCTATGCAGGGATGTCCAACCATACAACGGAAGAAGAGTTGTCTCGAGCCACACATTAAATGCACAAACACAAAAGGTGATGAGCAAAAAAGACCTGAGCATCATTTTTGAGTTATCTGGCACCACAGATATGCGAGACAGTCCTCAAATAATCAGCATGCAGCTTGCAGGTCACAGGTTGGATACCTCTGACAGCCCTTTCTTACGCATCCTCAATCAACCCCCACAAGAACCTTGGAACACATTTAGTACCACTATCATTATCACCAGATAGACAGACAAAGAAAGGCTTAAGGAGCTTGATGAGGAGATGAGCATGGTCTCTGGCCTCGGAACCTGCTCTTTCCTCCTCTAAGGCAGGGATAACCATAGTGAGGGTGGTGGAAACTATCAGAAACACCTATGTCATTTAACACATACATTACTGATAGAGAGACTCCTGGGGCTCACTTTCATCAGTCTGAGCTGCATCCCTGTGAGTGATCAGAACCTGTAAGTGTCGGCCCACCATCTGGAGGCTCTTAATCATTCTGGAGCTTAAACAAGGTCTCCAGTGTCAGAATGTAAACGACAATGCCGAGTCAAGGTTGGAACCAAAACTCTGTATTTTCCCCTTGATGACAGACCCTGCCCTATAACGAACCTTCCCTGGAGCTTACTTAAGTCTCTTCTGCCAATTCAGAGCAGAAGCCAACAGCCAGCCTTGGAGTTTGGCCTTGGCCATTTAAGCCCGGTTTAAAGTCTTCCTTGTATTCCGGGAGCATCTAAGGGACTCTGTCCACCACTGTGAAGGCTCCTCTCTCTCACTGGCCACACACCCTTTCTCCAGCTGAAAGGGCCTTTTCAAAGGAATAGAGGTATGCTAGAAAATCTTCATTAAGTCATTTAATAATGTGTGTGTCCAGTACTTCAGCCCCCAAACAGAAAGGCATGTGCCCAGGAGCCAGCACCTGTCAGGATGGTGGGCAGCTGAGGGGCCGGTCAGTCCCCGAGTGCCTAATTTCCCCAGCTGCCAAGGGCCAGCACGTCCTTTCAATTTATAACTTGGGTTCCTCTCAGTTTCAAATCTTAGGCTGACAGGAGCTAAAGAGTGATGTTGTACAATCAAGACTGGGTCAAAACCATGACAAGCAGAAGGAGATTAGGGGAATGAAAGCTGAAGCTCGCAGTTCAGCAGGAGGACAGGAAAGCCAGTGAAATCGGCTCTTTTGTGCTGTGTGGCGACGCTGTCAAGTACCGTGCAGGGTTTTAGTTTAGTTTGGGGGCATTTTTATTAAGTAGCATTCACACAAATAAGAGTTATTTCTAAATTTTTCTCTAAGATCCTGACTGAATTCATGACTGTTTCTACTCACATGGTATTGGTATTTGCAAGAGGAAACAAAAACAAACGAATGAAATCAACCAGTCTTGTCCATTAGCATGAAAAAAAAATTGCATGTCACCAAAACTTAAGAGTTGATACTTCTGGGCAGCACCTGTGGCTCAAAGCAGTAAGGCGCTGGTCCCATATACTGGTTGGGTTCAAACCCAACCACAGCCAAAAAAACCCACAAAAATAAATAAATAAATTGTTAAAAAAAAAAAAAAAAGAGTTGCTACTTTCTTGAATGAATTCTTTTAGGAATGTTTCCATCAATGTGCTTCACAAGGTCATAGCCATCAAACTTGTGGAGTGGCTTTTAGGAGCTGTGTTCTTGGTATTACATCCCTTAACCTGAATGCATCATTCTGCTGTGGTTCCAGGGCCAGTAGAACCTCAGACCTCAGTCCAGAACCAATGCAAGATCTCCAGGTGATTCGCACATACATTCAAGTTTGCTACGCGGCATCTTGCAAGATAGTTTACTAACTTAAAAATCATGTAGGCCCATTTATATTCTCCCTTGCACTAAGCTGTAGTATGCCCTTCGGCAAGTCCCATTTATGGATGCTTCCCTGGCAGGTAGAGGAAAATAAATCTTAAGTTTGTGTATAAAACAATTCAAAGATAAACTCAAAGCTCTTTTTCTTTGAGCAGTGTTGGGAGGGGGTGTGAAAAAATTTGTAATCTACTACAAGCTTTCTATAACATGTCGCACTGCCATTATTTCTATTAATGATCAAAAATTGACACTATAAATGAACAGAACCAAAAAACTCTCCAAAATATCCACTGTAAGTCAAAGATACCAACCAAGCAGAAACATGCCAATAAAAGTAAAAAATCACAATACACACAAAGTAGCCTCCAGGGCCAAATTGTTTATAAAATTCGTCTTGTCAGGGAATACTCCTGCTATACAATTCAGAGTGAGGAAGACTACTTCCATCTATATAAAAGACATGGAATTTTTCCATATCTCCATGCCAGTCGCCGTCGCCCAGAATTTTATAAACTACATGATACTATCTATTTAAGCCTCACCACACCCTGGTTATTAGATGTTGCTATTTTAGTTGTTATAGGAAGGTTTAACTTACGCACAGCCAAGTGCTCAAGTAGGCTGTGTACATGGATGAACTTTAACATTTGTGTATCCCACGGTAACCACCACCAAGATCATTTCCCCCACCCCCTCCCAGCAGGAGTCTCGCAGGCCTCCTCCCTCGTGACCCACAGGAACTGTATTAAAGGGCCACGGCATTAGGAAGGTTGAGAACCACTGCTCTGGCGAAACCATAGTCTGGCATCGCACACATACATCAGCTTTGCCTATTAATGGAAATCTATACAAATGGAATTGTGCAGAATGTACCTTTTTGAACCTGGCTTCTTTCACTGAGTGGTTAGAGCAGGACCAGTGTAGACAGGGGAAAAAAGGGATGCCCCGCTGGGAGCAGGGAAATGAATAAAATAGCCAGGAGGCAAAAGGATGCCCCCAGGCAAGGGAAGGGCTGATAGAGGCGTTTGTTGAAAAAGGAAGATGGGGAGTAACCTTCAATGCCAAGAAGAGGAGATTTTATCTTCAAGGAAGCAGATAGTGTCTGAGGATGTTTCAGGAGTTGAATGATATAATTAAAGAGATGATCATCTTGCCCGGAGTAGAATGAAGGAGGAAAATGGAGGCAGCAAACTGATGAAAAGACCAGTGCAGCGTTCCAGGTGCGGAAGGGTGCAATGATAGGGACCGAACCCCAAGTCGTTCTAACTAGCGTGAGGGCTGAGGGCATCTTCCCACAGCTCCAGCACTGAAAGGCATTCTTACAGAAAGAGTGGTGCTAAACGCTATATAAAACTTCACGAACTCAAACGACAAATCAGTGTCAGAGGAAACGAGATTTTTTTTCTTTTCTTTCTTTCTTTTTTTGAGACAGAGTCTCCAACTCTTGCCCTGGGTAGAGTACCATGGCATCATAGCTCACAACCACCTCCAATTCTTGGGCTCAAGCAACCCTACTGCCTGAGTTTTTCTATTTTTAGTAGAGACGGGGTCTCACTCTACCTCATGCTGGTTCAAACCTGTGAGCTCGGGGAGCGCCTCTGGCTCAGTGGGTAGGGCACTGGCCCCAAATGCTGGAGGTGGTGGGTTCAAACCCAGCCCTGGCCAAAAATGGAGGGGGGGGGGCTTGTGAGCTCAAGCAATCCACCCACCTCAGCCTACCAGAGTGCTAGGATTATAGGCATGAGCCACCTCACCGGCCTAGCGACAAGTTTAAAATAACAAACAATAAGCTAGCCTCTTGGTCCCCACTGAGTTGACAAATCAGATCAAATCTCGGGGGGAAAAGACGTGGAGATGAGAACCTAGGAGGTAAGGAGCAAGACCACAAGAACTAATGAGCCTCCAGAAACCAGGTGTGTGTCAAGGCAATGGGCTAAATACAGAAAAAATGGCACCACCAGAAAACCTCACGGAAGCCTGAAAAAGGAGTCTGCAACATGATGGGAGTAAGAGAGAAAAAAACTGAAAGACCGGAGCACCAATTTAGCAACAATTCCCTTCTGCAATTTAAAGACTCTTCTTCCCAAGTCCAACTGTTGCTAATACTGACTCAAGTTCTCCCAGAATATACACGGTATTTCAGAAGCTTCATTAACTCTTTCCAGCATCTTCAACGTATTACTTTGCAAATTACTGTCTGGGTAGGTTAAACTTAGTAAATTACTGTTTGGGTGCACTAAATAGTAGCCTAGTACACTGACAGAGTTAAGGAGGTTCCAAACTGTCTAATTTACTTTGAAGGTGCTTTAGATAGTCAAGATTCTAACTCAGTTTGCAGTATCTCCAATGAGGGTTTGAAGACAAACTACCAAAGAAGACACTCAGATTTTTGTTCAAACTGGGTCTAACAGATTTTATTTAGACTTGAAAATCATCATAAATCTCAGATGATCTACAGACAACTAACAGTGGCCCTTCCTCAAAAGATCTAGTACAAATAAAAGCCTAAAAGAGACCCCAAAATCAGAAAACCTGAGATCAGTCTTTGCAGGGTAGCAGTGTATTTGGAAATAATATGAGCCTGTGATACGTCCGGTTTGCGTATAAAATTATCCGACAGCCACAGAAAACAACACTCTCTGTCCTCCATTCTCTGTATTCAAAGAACACAAATTCACCAGACTATGGTGACTTCTACCTGATGACAAATAATGTGCTCATCAAAGCCAGGTCTTTGGAAGAGATTAAGTGAGAATTCCTAAGAAGAAACGTGTCTATTCTCTACATGATAACAATAGATAATACCACAAAGATTAGCTTTTAACTTGAAGGTTATTTCTATTTGTTCAAGTCACTTTCCAGTTATGCTGTCAATGACATTTTGTGTTATTCACTGACTGAACTTTATCAAAAGCAAGATAGCAAGTCTTGTATAGCATTAACTAGTGAATTTTTTTTTTTTGGAGACAGAGTCTCACTCTGTCGTCCTCAGTAGAGTGCTATAGCGTCACAGCTCACAGCAACCTCAAACTCTTGGGCTTAAGCGATTCTCTTGCCTCAGCCTCCCAGGTAGCTGGGACTACAGGCACCTGCCACAACACCCGGATATTTCTGTTGTTGTTATTGTTTAGTCCAGGCTGGGTTCCAATCTACCAGCCCTAGTGTATGTGGCCAGCACCCTAATCACTGAGCAACAGGCGCCAATCCTAACTAGTTATTTTTAAAAGATAATTCATAGAAAAGAAAATGGAAGCGTATCTAAAACACTGAAAGTAGTTTTAATTAATATGGCCAACCTTCCTCTATTTTTCAATTTTTTTAACACATTTTTAAATTGTACACACAAATCTAAACACTGATTTGTTCTGAAGCCCCTTAGCAAACCTGCATAAATCAATACTAAAGATTGATTCTTCAACAGAATATTTTTTGAATTCATATTAAAATTCTCAGTGGACTAAACGATTTTTTTGGTCAGATTGGCACCTTTTTGGTCATATGTTTGTAAAAGATGTTCTTGCTTTATAATTTTTAAAAAATATATAAAGAGCAATAACGAAGCACGTTTGTAAGCACAGTTTTATCACTAACAATCTTCATTTGATAAACACATTGGGATGGAATTATCACTAAAGATCCTCAGTTCAGACCATGGAGTAACTAAATAAATATAAAAACAGAATTATCTACATTTTCAAATATTAGAGTTTTAAAAATAATTAGAGCTCTGTAGAAAAGTACCTATGCTACCTTTAATACTGAAATTGTATAATACACAGCTTTCAGAATCAAAAGGTACTGGTTGAAATCACACTCAGAAAAAGTCACATGAACCTTAGTTCTATCAGTAAAGTGAGCAGATAAGCATTCTGGTTTTCTTTCTATTGTCAGTTGCATCCTGATGGAAACAGATTAATTTCACTTTTTTTTCCCCAACTACAGATAACTGGCCTACGCCTTAATTGTATGTAGGTTATGCCGCCCCTCCCTCACTTTCTGCAGGTGAATCTGAGCAAAAAGAACTGACACACGAGCAGCCAAGAACAGTGAATATGAACATTTTCTGGCACTTAAATGAGCCCACTGCAAAAGACTAACCTGCCATACACAAGAGAAATTTTCAAAAAGAATAGGTATGTGAGACAAATAAAAGCTTTCAAAGAAAAATTTTTAAGTCTTTTTTCTTTCTCCTCAGTCTCACTTGGGAGAACAAGAAAATTTTTATGTTCAAAGCATAAAAGTCATTAATACAGATCTCCCGGGGATTAGATGCGGAAGGTAGGGAGAGATGCATAATCAATGTACTTATTCTCCCTGAAACAGAAAGAAATTCTTACAAGCCAGGTAAAAGATAATTTCACAATGAACAGGGAGAGCTCTATCTTCAATTGCTAATCCAGGTTTTTTAATGCTTATGTTTTCCTGCATAAGATCATTTACATTTAAAAAACCGTTGTTTTCATTTCACTCCAACACAATGCATTCTATCCAGCAAGTAGGATTCACCACTAACTGCCAATCATTTCAGGCCTTCCCATTATTTGTGCCTGAGATTTAGGAGTAGGTCAAAAGCAAATCCTTCTTAGTTGACATATGTAAAAAATGGCCCCAAACACAAAACAAAACAAAAACAAAAACATACTACTAAGCTCACCTAAGTGATAAAGTGTGTAGTTACACTAGCACAAGCTTCACAGCAGAGTTCAAAGTCCCAGTCCAGAATCAGCCTCATGGCCACTCCTCACCTGTGCCACTTTCAGGCCAGCAGATCTCTGTCCTCTGATTTCACTTGGGGCATCAGCAAATAGTCCTTAAGATCTCTTTCAACTTCCTACAGTGGCTGTGCCTTTTATTTGCACTTTCGGCTTCTCTCATCACATGCTTAAGATAAAAGGTATTACTTCATTGTAAGGTAATGAGAAGAAACAAGATGTATCCCAAACAGAGTATGTTAAGAGTCATGCCAGGAACCCTTAGGAGGAAAGATGTTTGTTATCTAATCCCAATCCAGCTCAAAACAGATGAAACCCTGGTTGGCTGAGAAATCAAAAACAAGGTGCAATGATAAGATTTTAAGGATTTAAAAATACGTACATGTAGACCTTAAACACTTGCCTTACAAATATACAAGTAAATGGGCTTGAGATAAGGCAAAACCTTTGAATCAAGACCCTCTGGCTAGCCAGTGTATTATAACTTACAACTTAAATTTTTGTTTGTTTTTTTTTTAAGTGAAGGGAGGGCTCGGCGCCTGTGGCTCAACGGGCTAAGGCGCCAGCCACGTACAGCTGAGCTGGCAAGTTCAAATCCAGCCCCTGGGCCCGCCAAACAACAATGACGGCTGCAACCAAAAAATGGCCAGGCGTGTGGCGGGCGCCTGTAGTCCCCGCGACTTGGGAGGCAGAGGCAGGAGACTCGCTTGAGCCCAGGAATTGGAGGTTGCTGTGAGCTGTGATGCCACAGCACTCTATCCAGGGTGACAGCTTGAGGCTCTGTCTCAAAAAAATAAATAAATAACATAAAGTGAAGGGAGACTACATTGAACATGAACCCTTGCGTGACAATCTGACTATAGAATTCTTCATGGTTTGCCCTTAGCTCTTATAGAGTCTGACCACATCTTGTAAGTCTTTCAAAGGGTCCAACTTAAGTTTTTCCTAAACATAATTTTTTTCCTGTTCATATTTTATTGGTTCATTTCATATTTAACCTTCATTAATTAGAAAAACAAGCACCACGGCACGAACATGTCTGAAAAAGCACAACTGAGTTTCAAAAAAAAATAAAAAATAAACCCCAGAACTAATACAAGGGGTGGGGAGGGGGATGGGGAAGGGGGATGGGGTTACGGTATATGGCACACCTCTTGGGGACAGGACACAAGTGTAAGAGGGACTTTAACAAATGAAATCAGTATAACCTAATTCTTCGTACACTCAATGAGTCCTAAACAGTGAATTAACAAGAAAGAAAAACCAAACAACCAAACTTAATAGAAAAATGAAAAGAAAAAAAACAAAAAACACCCTCCGTGACAATCCTAGAAGCTTGTGCAGGCACAGCACCACGACAACCCGGAGCGCTGTGCACCACAGGAATTGAGGGCACAGGTCAATTCAACGTGCTGGGGAGGAACGGAAAGACAGGTGCACCCTAAACAGACGTGCAACAGGGGCACAGACCAGGAAGACAAGAGGATGGCCTTTTTTTTCCGAGACAGAGTCTCATTTTGCCACCCTTGGTAGAGTGCCAGGGCATCCTAACTCACAGCAACCTACAACTCTTGGGCTCAAGCAATTATCTTGCCTCAGCCTCCCAAATAGCTGGGACTACAGGCGCCCGCCACAACACCCTGTTTTTTCTTTTTTTTTTTTTTGAGATGGGGGTCTCGCTCTGGTTTAGGATGGTCTCGAACCTGTAAGCTCAGGCAATCCACCTTCCTCAGCTTCCCAGAGTGCTAGGATTACAGGCATGAGCCAAAGCACCAGACCCTCAGAATGGCTTTTTAAACATGTGATTCATTTTCAATGTGGCAGAATTAGCCTGAATTTTGCAACTTCCACCAAAAAAAATAAACACTTGCCACCCAGAAACACTAATATTAACAGTTTAAATGTGTAAGAGCTGAGGCTGGGCATGTAGATCACCTGAACAGCGGCGAGGCCCTATCTCTACTAAAAACTGAAACACGGGGGTGGGGGGCGCCTGTGGCGGACACCTGTCGTCCCAACACGGGAAGCTGAGGCAAGAGGATCACTTGAGCCAAAGACTCTGGAGGTTGCTGGTAGCTATGATGTCATGGCACTCTAACCTGGGGACAGAGTAAGACACTGTCTCAAAAAGAAAAAAATTAAAAATAAATAAATGTGTAAGAGCTGACTGATACTTACTTCTACAAGTCCATCTCTAGGAAAATCTGCATGGTGATACTGTTATCTGCATGTGTGTGAATTCATGTTATTTAACGTGCATACACCACTGAGTGCACTCTTGCTATCTCATACTTAGCTTGATGCCAAATAATCATTTTTCTTTCTTTCCTTTTTTCGAGACAGAATCTCAAGCTATCGCCCTGGGTAGAGTGCCGTAGCATCATAGCTCATAGCCACTTCCAATTCTTAGGCTCAAGCAATTCTTTTAACTCAGGTTTTCTAAGTTTAGTACAGACAGGGTCTCGCTTTTTGCTAGGGCTGCTCTTGAGCTCAAGCAATCCACCCACGTCAGCCTCCCAGAGTGCTAGGATTACAGGTGTGAGCTACCCTGCCTGGCCCCAAATAATTTTTAATGCTTCTTGCCTCTAGAATACATAGGATGGCCTGTATGTGGTTCCCTAAGCATGTTTATCTTCCCGTTTGCTATTTCTATTTACATTAGAATTGACTCAGATGCAGTAAGGACAACAAGGCACCAGCATCAGTGAAAAGGCAGACAGACACGCCTATTCTTACCGCACATACCTGGGAGGCAATGCTGCCTTATCACCAAGGGTCTTTCTGGACTAGAAGCTTTCTCCTATTAAAAACGTCCTAAAAGGGTGGCGCCTGTGGCTGATCGAGTAGGGTGCCGGCCCCATATGCCCAAGATGGCAGGTTCAAACCTGGCCTC
>CAUYON010128897.1:0-23610 GCA_963573935.1 Arctocebus calabarensis
TTCTTTGAATTCTTGAGACAATTTTTGAAATGCACCCAGAATTTCTAAATCCAACTTTTCCTCTATTTTATTGATCTTGTTTGCAATCCAAATTCTGAATTCAATTTCTGACATTTCAGCCATCTGTTTATGCATAGGATCCTAGCTTGTATCCGCCAGATTATTCCTTGGGGGGGTTGACCTAGTCTGGTTGTTCATATTTCCAGAGCTTTTCCTTTGATTCTGCCCCATGATTAATTTTACACCATTTGGCTAAATGAGTAGATAAGGACAATTTGGGCTGGGAATTCTAGGAGTAGTGATTGACCAGTTCTTTGCTTAAAAGCTTGGACTAGCGTCTGTACCTTTTCCCCTAGAGTTTTGCCACTGCTTGCAAAACTGGGGACCTTGGTGTGGTGGGGTTAAGTGGCTCTGTCTTATTTTCAGCTAGTCTTTAGACCCTAGAGAATCTGTTACTCTGGATTGAAATCTGAGCTGTGAAGGAATACCAGAGTTAAGTCCTTGCACCCCCCACAGGCAACAATTGAAAAAGCCAAATCAAACCTTCCCACTACCACACACCCAGGGTACCACTTTGGAAAGTCCTTGGGTGATCAGACCAGCTGAGGCGGTCCCAACCAGTTGTCCTAGCCAGCACCGATCTCAAATGGAAGAGTTAACAAAGTCTCTGGCAACTAGATGGCAGGGATCCACTGGAGGCTCTTGTATAATTCACTTCAATGCTCTGTGAGCTCAGGAGGGCAACCCCCCCAGCAAGTAAATTAGTCTGGGAAGGTTAATGCCTCCTTCCCAACCTTGCCCCTCTGTCACACCCAGACGGTGGTAACAGTTGTGATCCAGTTTCCTCCAATGAGCAGATGCTCCAGAGGTTTGCACCTGCCTGGTTCACAGTGAAGTCTGAGGCTCCACAAACAGTCTGCTACTCCCTGTCACTGTTCGGCAGGGGGAGGTGAGGCCTGACAACCTGGGTACTTAACAGGGGCTGGGGTGATTCACTCAGTTCCAGCCCTGTCCCTGATTGATGTTGCTGCTGAAACAGAACAAGTTCACAGAATTTATTTCTGTCAAGGCTATTTTCCCTGATCAGACCCCGGCTGCAAATGGGTGTTACTCAGTCTGTGAGTTCCAGCCCTTTGTCTCAGCTTTCATCCCCTGAGGGCCAGGTTAAGCAAAGCAGCCCCTCCCTGTTCTCCCCATACTGCCTCAGGTGAGTCCTTCACATGCCTTGGTTGCAGTCCATTCTGCCAGCACTGGAGAACCTGCCTGCCTCCCCTGGCCACCCAGAAGACTGGGAGTGTCTCCTCAAAACATCCCCAGGGGTGCAGCTCTCCTGCTACAGTTCCTGGAGCCAGTCGTCGCCTCATGTCTTATGAGACCTGCCCACCAGCCAGGTCTCTCGGCCCACTCCCGAGCCGGAAAACCAACACAGTTCAACAACAGTCTGCGCCAGTCCACACCCCTCAAGAAAGTCTCCAAGAATCTGGACTCTGTGGGGAACAGGCCTCCAGACCTCGGGGTGAGAGTGGAAGGGAACGCCAGGAACACCAACTTGCAGGTAGAGTATATACAGTTTTATGCCTGGCTGAAGAAAACTGTGGCGCCCTAGTGGGGGAAAGAGGTCTGGTTTTTAGAGGGTCTCTCCCATGGGGTAGAGTGGGAGGACATCCGAACTCTGCTTGCTTGTTTGTATGGAGGTATGGAGTATACTGCGAACCTCTCTCATGGGGGAGGGGATTCCCATCCGCTTGGTGATGTGCTTTGTACCTTTTTGTTTGTGTCCTCGGGGTCTCAGGTCGCCCTAGCAGGGTTGATGTGCGCTCTTCGATCTTTTCTTTTGGCTCAGATCCAAACCATCGGCTTTCTTGCTGAGTTTCTGTCCTTTAACTCTCCTTCTGGACGGGAACCTCTGCAGAAAGCTGGCTACAGATCGCCATCTTGGCTCCTCCCCCCTTGAAAATGTATTTTAAAAATAACTGATTACTTCCTTAAATCCTTTGTTGATAGGTACTATTAGGTCTATCTCCATTTTACATACTGGGAAACTGAGGCTCAAAAAGATTGAGATACCTTGTTTCAATGGTCACACATCCAGAAAGTGGTAGAATTGGATTCCCTGCTAACCAGAGACCAGTGATACTGTTCCGCTGGTAAAGACTTCTTACTGGGTGGCGCCTGTGGCTTATCAAGTAGGGTGCCGGGCCCCTTATATAGAAGGTGGCAGGTTCAAACCCGGCCTTGGTCGAACTGCAAAAACAAAAATAGCCAGGCGTTGTGGCAGGCTCCTGTAGACCCAGTTGTTCGGGAGGCTGAGGCAAGAGAATCACCTAAACCCAGGAGTTGGAGGTTGCTGTGAGCTGCATGATGCCACAGTACTCTACCAAGGGCAATAAAGTGAGGCTCTGTCTCTACAAAGAAAAAAAAGAAAGAAAAGAAAAGACTTCTTACTGTGGGAGATGGAAGTACTCCATTTTTTAGGACTTTTTTGGAGGGGGATTTGTATTTTATAATATGAAAGACAATATTAATTTCATAGTCATCTAAATGATTCTAGAAACCATGCCTTAAATTGAAATGATATTTGCTTTTTCAACCAGAAGAATATGGAACAATTCACTTTACTACCTAAAAATCTATCATTTCTAAGTCAGAGAGCAAAAGAGAAGTGATGACTTTCTAGCTGAATTAGTTTTTATTTCACACTTATTACTTTGAACTTTAGAAGAGACTAAAACATTGAATTTACCTGGAACAATTTATAATTGCAATTAATTTTGAATGGAGGGCTACGTTGGATGAAGATAAATTAGATTTTTTTCTCTTTGTGGAGTCCCTTAACTGTACCATTTTATATTTAGATTCCTTTGTCTTTAAAATCAGGAAAAATTTACTTACAGAATGTATAGTAGATTTTTCAATAGAGATTTAAGTGCTTGAGTGCAAAAGTAAGCTCCCTCCTAAATATAACATGCAAACAGTTTCAGAAAGATATCTTCTAGAAAACAGGTAAAGATGCTTTTCATCAGATGAAGCAAGTTAAAAGAAAAAGTAATGAAAAGTCCAAGACATTCCAAATAATGATTCTCATGACTTCAAAAGGGCTGGGAGATAGTTAGAACAGATGCAGAAACCTGTAGACTGGAAGGAAAGGGGTGTGGGTAGAGGCACTTCCACTTGTTACCCAAGTGATTCTCTGGACCTCACTGTTTTCATCTGCAAGTAAACTTTTGTCGGATAAAAATTAGACATGGAATACTTTCTGGAAGGTTAATCAGATCAAAAAATTAAACTCTCTGCCTAAAATTTTCCATGTCTGTGAATCTTCCCCTTTGTTATTGCAGCTTGGGATCCTCTGCCCTATACAATTCATCTAGAAATCTATGGGTAGATATTAGAACAAGCAGATAATCTATCTGAGACTATTTTATTATTTCCTGTATAATTTTCAAATACAATAATCATTTTTTCTTTATTGAGAAAACTATTACTGAAACCAACCAAATGCTTTCCAAAAATTCTGAACTATAACATTATCTTCACTTGTCTTCAATTTGTACTTGAAACTAGGTCAGTCACTAAAAGGCTTGAAATGGTTTCTTATTAAGATTGAAAATGTAGGAAAAAATAATAATGTTAGGAGAGAGTCCCTTTCTATCAGTCATGACCTTTTGCTGTCTGATTTAGTCTCAGAGCTTTCAAGCTAAAGTGCCTACTCCACCCTTAAGAGGCCTGCATGTCTGTGTAAAGTCATTTTTTTTTAATTGCACTTACCTCCTTTCTGTAAGGGACCATCTTTTCTCTGGCCCCAGTAAGTGTGATTTAATTCTTTTTTGGATAGCTCTTTGTTTAAACCTCAGTGGAATACTGCAAGAAGCAATTGATAAAGCTCTAATTCATTAGAATATTTTCATGGGCTTCTTTAAAACTTTGCCCCTTGGTAGAATGTCACTAGGCTTTGACTCTGCAAGTTTCTTAGATGGACTTTATGTGTTAATGGTGATCAACAAATATAAGTAGGTATTGCCTAATTGTTCCCACACAAATATAAGCTAGATTGAAAGCACTAATTTAATGGAAAACATAGCTTCATTCTGCATGTCCTATCATTTAACACCATCTATTGAAACCCCAAAATGAGCCAAGAAAAATGTTAACCATTCAAGGGGAAACTAAATAAAAGGACATAAAATAAAAGAAAAGAAGGTATTTTCTCAGCATGAAATTATCATAGTCTAGAAGAAGGAAGAACTAAAACTCCCAACATGATTCTGTAATATGCACTATATGTTAATGTTGCTAAGCCTCCAATAGAGTAGAAACTACCTCTTCTGGTATAGTCCGAGAGGAGGAGATTGCATTAGAGCCAAGTGTGGAAGGTGTCTGAGCTCTCCTGAGACAGGCTTTCACCTTGTATGTGAATAACAGCAGGAACAAAGGCATGCAGCTATATAAGTTGTTGACATATTGAGAAACTAGTTGATAACATTTTTTCTTAGGCTGAATCTAGAATCAAGGTAGTTAGAGAAGTAGACTTAGATGAGGAAGATTGTGGTAAAAGTATAAACAACTTTCAATTATAAACTAAGGTAGAGGTTTGTGTGTGTGTTTATACAGGGAGGTATTAATGAATAATTTTATCAGTATGGATGTTAATGGTTTTGAGTGAGGAAAGAGTGGAATTAAAAGAATTTAGAAAGCAATGATAATTTTCGTAGTGTGATATTACAAAAGTCCAACTGAAGTTTTAAATGAGTTGTGATAGAAGTTGAGATTTAGAAAAATGGTAAAAAACAAAACAATTTTTTTCTCAAATGACCTAGAGCAATTATTCTTGAAGTGTGGTTCTCAAACAAGCTGTGTCAGTGTCAAATGTGGACTTACTGAATCTGAAACTCTGCAGCTGCTGGATGGTAGAAATTTGTGTTATAACAGTACATTCAGGTAATTCTGATGTTCACCTAAGTTAGGGAACTATTGAGGGAAATTCATAATGACTTTAAATGTTCCTCTTTCTGTGCCATGTGTGTGTTAATTCAGCATTCAATTGTTAACATATTTCATTAATACTAAGATAGTTTCACGATGCTCTGCTACTTATCATTTTAAAATACTCCTAATTAAACAAATCCATGCCATCAATTTTAATATGCATTCCAATTTGAGGAAGTATTAAAAATGAAAGAGGTACATCATGGAATTTATAAAACATCTTGTGTTAACTGCCATAAATTATACTAAGTAAAAATGGTAATGTTTCATGGATACATCGACATATTTCTGTGCTTATTCTCATCAAAATTAGAACCGCAACTAGATAAAATCCATATTCATTTCCATTCCTTTAGTGTTTTTTCCTCAGATTATCATGTTTCCATTCTTTTAAGTATTTCACCAAGAGTTACCTAAGTCTCAATTGTTGGAACCTGCCTCTATTCTTCCCATATAAGTAAAAATAGAGAAATAGAGATTTAATGTTTAGGTCTGATCATAATTAATACCTTTTGCAAGACTGAAGAATTCAGCATTTTGGGCATGGGTTTCCCTTCCAAGAAATTTCCCCATCCCGGCACTGTCATGGTGTACCAGAGAGTACAGACATGGTTGAGTATAAGGCAGTAAATGCCACATTTCCAGCACTCTCACCAAGTCTGTTAGTGATCTTTGGGGTATTTGTGCAGAGAATATGTTTAATACATGAGATTTTGAAAGCACATTTGCCACTTGAAAATTCTACTTTTATTTTTCCCTCCAGGGGAGAGTACAGCCAACCTATATCTATATTTTTCTCACAGCTTCCCCCATTATCTTTTGGCCTTTGCTCTTGCTCCATCTTTCATTTCTGCTGTCTCTTTTAGATTAAGTCCAGATCGTCCTCTTGAACCAGAGGCAGCCCAGACTTCTGAACTTGCTATAGTGTATTTTCCCAGGGCCCTTAACTGACTGGGAATGGAACAGAAAGTGCCTTCAGGCTGCAGTGTGTGAACATGTAAGAAAAGTCTAGGAGAAAATATTTGAGGAGACATTAAAACTAACCATGAAGATAGCCTAGCTAGATAATCCATCCTAAAAAAATAGATAAGGAATGTACTTTGGTCAAAATTGAATCCAATTTATGTGAGAATTAGTCACTATTTTCTTTTCTTTTTTTGTTTTCTTTCCCTCACCCCTTCTCTCCTTCTCTCTCTGTCTGCTCTCCCCCTCCCCTATGCCCCACTGTGTCATTAATTGTCACTAATTGTCCTCATATTAAAGTTGAATACATAGGATTCATGCTTCTCCATTCCTGTGATGTTTCACTAAGAATAATCTGTTCCACCTCCATCCAAGTTAGTACAAACATTTCCTCCTCTGTTAAATGAGATCACCAATCCCCACTTCAAAGATTGTGGGCGATGACTTAAACCACGTTAAGTAAGAGTTTAGAACAATGTCTGGCATGGATTTGGCTCTCCGGACATAGTTGTCCAGCAGTACTTTTATCAGGGGGTGGCATGGTTGTTCATGTGACCATTTGCATCTCCCCCAGTCACTCAATCCTCAGTCCTCAGGATCCAGTAGAATTGAGCCACCTGGCCAGCATCCTCTGCTGTTTTCTCTGCTGATGTGGGCTTGCAATATGACTCTTTGTGCTATGAGGCAGGAAGGACTGAGCTAGAAAGATGGGGATGGGATAGGGTACCTGGGTAGGGCAGCCAGGAGTTTCTTGGCAATAATTCATGGAAGTAATGGGGAGTCCTGGGGTACGGGACAGCAGGTAAAGCAGCTGTCACCCCATGGTCAACCAAGTCTCCCAAGGGCAACCAATTTTCAAGAAGAAAATGAAGTCTCGCTCCTCTCCAGTCTCCCCTCATTTTTACCTCACCCTCCTTTTCCAACTCTGGGCTCCAGCTGGTCTGGGAGGCAGCTCACCTCTGCCTGGTCATTAACAGTTCATTTGCTTAAATACCCATCATCATTACTGCCAATGGCTCCTCAGGGCACCATTGCATCCCAGGAACTGCCGCAGACATCCTCCTCTGACTGATGGCCCCACACTCGGCCCTGCCACCTGCTAATGACTCCTGGGCTGACAGCCCAGCTGGGGGCAGCAGGATGTGGAACATTGCAGGAGGTCTGTGTTTCTCCTTGTGAGTCCCTCTGACCCTCACAGTCCTGGAAAGGACATGGCCCTGAGACTGCCAATGCCCCAAATCCTCCAACGAAGAGGGTCTAGAAGGCATCCTCAGTGCCAGCGCTCTAAAAACTCATTTCCTGAGAGCTCATCTCTGCTCAGGTCCAGGGTATCTTGGTCTTCCTTTTGCTTGCAGAAAACTTCTCCTGAGTATGCTGGTGGATCTGAGATTCAGGAGGAAGAAGACTGCCTGACTCAATCACACCAGCCTCCATAGAAAGACTGCTTTCTCGTCTCCTACCCTCTGGACAGGTGAGATTGTGCCCACTTTGCAGATGAGGAATCTGAGGCTCATGAAATTTGAATGAGCTTCCACAGTTCATGCAACCAGGGTGTGGCAGCTTCAGCATTCAAACTCAATTTGGTCTGAACCCAAAGATCATGCTTCTTCCTTTGATCAAAGAGAAGGAGACCTGAGCGCTCCGCGAAACTGAGGAATCAACACTAATGGACCAACTGAGCAGCTGCCTTATCTTGTAAAAGCATTTACTGTCAAAAATAGTACTTAATTGTGGAGACATATTATGTTTTTGTTTATTTGAGGGGAATTCCACCGATTTTCCCTTTTCCTGACCTCTACCCTCTTCCGCTGTCTGCATTATCTCAGAGGATGCTGTTTCCATTTATTCCAGGAGGAGGGGACTGCTCTTAGTAACAACAATATCTAAGTTTTCTTGCTTGCTTGCTTTTTTATTTTTTTAACAAAAGGGACTTGTTAAAGCTTTACATGGGCTAAGTCATTGAATCTGTATGATGTATTGTATTCATTGTTACTGTATTCATTTATGAGGGGATTGAGGACAGAAAGACTAAATAACTTGCTCAAGGTCACCGCAGTTACTGAGTTAGAATCTGTAAAGGGTGCGGTGAGAGGGGTGTTTCTTTAAGGGCATCACTCCTATGCCCCTGCCACGGTCTGACCCTCTTAACTAGCTATGGTTTAACCCAGCAGTTCTCAACCTGTGGGTTGTGACCCTCAGGAACTGTATTAAAGGGCTGTGGCATTAAGAAGGTTGAGAACCACTGGTTTAACCTATCACATTGGAAGTCAAGGATGAGGTTACTGCGGAATGAAGCAGGTTAGAAAGGCTTGAAGCCTGAATCTGTTTTGTGGCTTGGCATGGGGCCAGCCAGGTCTCCCAGGACAAGTAAGAGCAGTGTCCAAGCTGACTGCCAGCAGCAGGACATAGCAGGGCAGGGTGCAGATTCTAGGACAGGTCTGACGCCTGCTGGAAGTTCAGTTCAGCCAAGAGGTCAGAAGTCAGGCTTGAGGGAGGCCTTGATTCTGGGTCTGCTTCTGGGCCTAGAACCAGAAATGCATTTGGAGGGAGTGCCCTGGGCTCCTAGGATGAATTTCTAGTGTGGCCCCCAAACCAAGAAGAAGGAATCACCCCCTCCCAGCTCCCTGGCCTGTTGCCCCCATCCTTGTTGTCACATTTGCTTCTTTCTTTACATTGCAAAGCTAACCATGTTATTCCTCAGCTTAGAATCTTTTAGTGGCCCTATAAGGTCACAGGATAAATCCCAGCTTCCCTAAAATGATTTACACAGTATTCCACAATCCAGTCCTAGACTGCACATCCAGTCACATCCGTCACCTCCCCCTTGTCATCTTGTTTCTTTCACACAATGAGTTTCCCCTTATCTTCTTATACCAGGTGTAGAGAATTCCCTTTGCTTAGAAATTATTCCCACTTCTCCTGCCTCAGCCCCACCACTTGCATTCACTCCTACTCCCTGTTGCCTAGAGAACTGTTTATTTTTTGGCTCAGACATTACTACTTCTGGGAGCCATTCTCAGCCAGACTCACCACAATCCTAATGGCCAGGCCACAGGACATGCCCTTGCTGTGTTTCCTCTTAGCAACCAGCATTTCCCCTGTCATCCACTTGCCCACTGGCCTGTGATTACTGGTCTCCAATAGACCTTGCACTCTCAGCTCTGTTGAGGGCAGGCACACGGTCTGGCACTTTTATTATTTTCTTGCCAGTATCTGACACACAGTACATGGTTAATCCATGTGCTGAGTGTTTTGCTTGTGAGACTATTTCTTTTCCAGAATGACTCAGAAACTATATGTGAGTCATGAAGAATCAAGACCTTCCCTCAGGGTGAGCCCAATGGGGCAAAAATACAAGGTCAGACAGTTAAGTTCACAAATTCATCCTAGAAAAAGTGCTACATACCTCATTGCTGAATATCACTACTGTCATCTTTGAAGTACTTCCCTTGGGAAGTTGTGCACCAGTGACAGTGCCTGGTCTGCCCTTCAGAGAACACTGACTTGACCGAAAATAACATCAGGATGAACACTTGCTCCTGGCTGGAGTGAAATGGTCAGTAAGTCAGGCCACGGTAATGGGAATGGGGACTAGTTGGTGACAGGCCCTGAGATTACTGTCAAGCTGCAACCAATGTGGCCAGGCTAAGACCGCTCATGTCCCCATTGATAGCTACCTGAAGTGCCACAGTTGAGGACAAGACTGACTCTTGAGCCTTGTTTGGAACTCATCTATACTTGGTATCACATGTCCCATTTTTTGCAAAATGAGGCTGACTGGGCCGTGGTCCCAAGGAGGAGGAGAGGGCAGCTGGAATGAAGGAGAAGGGTCCGCTGCAAGAGAGGGCAACCAGAATGAAGAGACAGAACTGACATGGCAAGTCATAGCCTAAGATAGTGAGTGACCAATGGCACGTGCCTCTCTTGGCTTTCCCAGGATGACACTAAACTCGAGGCACCTGTAACAGGAAAGCTCCCAGAGAAAGGCCCTGTACTAGGAGAGGTCCACAACATGGCGTATCTCCTTCAGGAGTCTTCCCTGAGCCAGGCACGTCAAATTTGCTGATGCAACTGAATGGAGGTCCAAGGTCAAGTTCTGGCTCAATTTTTGGCCTAAGTGAATCTGACAAGCCATATTCCACCTCTGAACTTAAATTTTCTTCTCAGCAGAATGGGGAAGATGGGTCTAAGATCTGTAATTACCTAACTCACTTAGTCTGGCATCTAAGACCCACCTGTGTTTGTGCCAACTTTATCCAGTCTTATCCACTCAACAGTATCAAATACGAATCTGTAGCAACTGACAGTATATAGCCTCCAGTCAGATTCCTGGGCCCCTGATCTTGCTGCTTGCTAGAATTGGGACCTAAGGAAATATTCTCAACTTTCCTGTGACTAGCTTTCTCCATCTGTGAAATGGGAGTAGAATTTTTATGCCAAGGGGAAAGCATTTGTCATCAGACTCTTCAGAGTATTACATGAGACAGTGCAGGAAAAGGGTGGCACATGATATGTGCTCTATGTTCAGTCAGAATCCAGTCATAGTTTTTGTGAACACATCTAATTGATTTTCACTCCTATTCATTTACTCTTGCCCATCTCCCCCTCTTCTCTCTGTTTAAACCCAACCCATCCCCCAAGGGTAGTGTATTAGTCAGCATTCTCCAGAGATGCAGAACCATTTGGTTGATTGATCGATTACAATAAATTGGCTCACATGACTGGAGCTAGCAAATCCCAAGATCTGCAGGTTGAGTAAGACAGGCTGAAAACCCAGGTGAGATAGTGGTGTGGCTCCAGTCTGAAGCTGGCCGACTGAAACCCAGGAAGAGCAGAAGTTTCAGTTCAAGTCCTAATGTAGGAAATACCCAATGCCCCAGGCTTAGTCAGAGAGATAGTCAGACAGGGAGAATTCTTTCACGCTGGGGAGGATCAGCCTTTTTGCTCTATCCAGGCCTTCATCTGATTGGATGATATCTGCCCACACTAAGGAAGACAATCTGCTTGACTCTGATGCTAATTTCATTCATAAAAACCTTGACCAAAAACTTGTTCCAGAATTATGTTTGACCTAATGTCTGGGCATACTCTGGCTCAATCAAGTTGACAGGTAAAATTATCTATCACAGATAGCTTAATCTCCTCCCTCAGAGACCCACCAGGGATCCTGAACTCTTCTTTCTCTGAACTACTATAGGAAATTTTTGGTTGCCTATTTATTTGGCAATTGGCAGCATAAAGACCTTGCATTATTAAAGAAGAGCTATTTATTGAACATCTACTATATGCCAGCCACAGGGTGGTAACCTTTATTATTCCCATTTTTTTAAGTTGCAAAACCAGAAACTTAGAGGGTTTAGGAAACTTACCTATGTTACACTTTGTAAATGAGGTATTCAGGGTCCAAATCTGTTTGAAATCTATTTGATTTTAAACTCTTGCTTTCCAGCACACAGAGCTATTTCCTGAACTATTATTTAAACAATCTTGAATATATGTTATCTCTTTCTCATTGGATTGTAAGCTGCTAAAGGGAGGAATTTACACTTTTCTCTGGATCTTTCTTGAGCTTAGCATTAATGCTTAGTGAAATGGAGATGTTCCTGGTTGTGAGTTTTTAAACAAAAGTGTGGCTATGGCAAGAAGCCAGCTGTCATTTGAGTTTGGGGTAGGGGATTTTGAGCTGGTCTTAAGGCTGTGTAGCTTATTTTTCACAGCTACCATGCACCACGCCTTTGGTTTTCAGCTGGAGTGGGCCCATTTCCCAGGAGGATGGAAGCCACCAACTCTGTAGTTTCCACACGGTACTTGCCGTTTCTCCTGTTTCTATCTTCTCCCACTCCTCAGCTCCCTCTTGGGCCCACACTTGTCCTTTGGCTGTGTCTCCATCTTTTCCCATTCCAGAGTCATCCTAATTGGAGTATGAAATACTTAACCAGCACTTTCCCTGTTCATCTCCCATAGAAATGTTCAGCTGCCTTGGTCCAGATATCTCCCAGCTCCTATGTTGAGACTGCAACAGGTTTGGAAGCACTATGTGTCTTCATATCCCATGAAATGGCTCTGCCGTCCTAGTCTAAGATCTGCCTTTTCTGCTGTGTCATGGTTTGGGTGGGATTCTGTTACCACAGCTAAGAGATCCCTATCCCAAAACTCAAAAAAGTAGTCTAAATTCTACTTCATTTTAACATAACTTTTGAAAATAATGTGAAAGTATGAACAACACTTGTTTTCTTTTTATTAAAGCATCACAAAAATGGGGAAGCAAGAATACAACGTACTCTATTCTAATATGAAAGTAGTAAATGAGCTCATATAAGGGGCAGGTAGTGGAATGAGCAAGTGGGGAGAGGGGAGAAGGAAGAGTTATACCCCTTAAGTAAACATTCCCCATTTCCCCCACCCCTATTCATCCCTGGCACCACAAATATGCTTTCTGTCTCTATAGATGTATCTACTCTAGATATTTCATATAAATGGAATTATAAATTATTTTTTAAAAACATCACAGAAAATGTAACAATTTTAATTTTCAAAATAAAAATGCCTCATTTTTTTCTAAACACATTGCAACTAGGTCAGCAGGACTGGAATAGCGTTAACAAGGTGAACTAGAAGAGCCAGGGACAGCAGCAACAGGTAGCAGGTGGAGAAGAGAGTGACAGGAAGAGGTGACAGGTTACCTAGGGCTTTGTAGTGAGTGAGTTTTGACTTCATTTTTTATTCTGAATTTTTAAAACGACATTTATATCTATTCTGAATTTTTAAAACAATACCTATTTGTCATTTATTCTGAATGAGATGGAAAGTCATTCGGGATATCTGAGCAGAGAAATGATGTGATCTGAGTACTCTTTTAACAAAATCCCTCTGGCTTCTGTGTTGTTAATTGGCTGTCAGGACAAGTAGGAGCAGGGAAACCAGTTAGGAGGCTACTGCAACCTAGAGAAGGAGTGGTGGCAGCCTGGGTGGTTGAAGCAGATGTGGGGAAAGTGATTGGATGTGGTGCCCAGCATCTGACAGACTAGGCTGTGTGCACTTTAGGATGGCAGAAGAGTGAACTCTGAGATTGCCACAGGCCTGTCCCAAACAGAAACCACGACAACTTCATAAACTGGGAATTCATAAGAGGAAGTTCTATTGGAGATGGAACGTTAAGTATTTGTATATATGAAAAGGGTTGAAAAGGTTCTTAAGAAACCAGGGCACCTTGGGAGGAAATGATTAAGAGCTACATCTCTGCATGGGCATTCCATGAAAAGATACAATGGGTACCAGAATGTGGGGTAGGCACTGCACGCAGGACTGGCCTGCCTGGCCCCTTGGCAGACTTGTGCCTTGGGAAAGTGGCCAAGTAGATGAATTTAAAGATGGGAGCGCAGGCCAGGGGTACAGGCTGAGAAGATCTTAGACAATAGCTGAAAAGATCTCGGAGGGCCATCTTCCCTGGCCTTGAAAAAACCACTGTGACCTGGGAAGAGTCTGCTATAGCATTCATGGCAGACCCTATGGCAGGATGCTGAGCCCTGCAACTTCTTGCTCCACAAGTAACAAGTACACAGCCCAGGCAGAGAAGGGATGGGCAGCAGAGAGTAGATGTCTGTTCGGAGCACCCCTCATGTCCACCTGGACAGCAGGCCTCCAGGTTTACACCTCCCTTAATGTGGAAAGGCTAACACAGATCATGTAACAAATCTCACTCTCCATCCCGCAGAGCGCAATGTAATGGCAGAGCTGTCAGAGAAGACACTTGGCATCCTCCTACTTGGCACGATATAATTTACACCACCTCTACAAACTTTCCCTAACTCTTTCCTAAAAATAGTGTTTCAATTAGAAACTGACACAACTTCTGTCGAAGAAGGTGTGAACAGCCGCGAAATACTCCATAAGGGAAGGAACAGGTGAGACCCCAGTAGATCATGAAACACCAGATGATATACTATAATGTATGGTAATTGGTTATTATTAAAATAGTCTATTGCTTATCACACAGTAGCTAAATGGCCTTTCAGTTGCTCTGTAATTACCCAGTGATGGGTGATCTGTTTTCTTCTTTGGGAGCTGGGTACTAAGGGTATCAGAGCAGCATCTGTCACAACACAGGAAGAGAGCACGGAGAGGGGAGGGTTTCTGCTAAGGTGGGGCTGAGTCAGGTTCTTTCAGAAACTCCTGGCAGGGCCAAATGTTCTGAGGGTTTTAGGGAGCAAAGAATAAACTTCTGTCTCTGCAGGCCTTTCCTTGCCTCAAGTCGTTCCTCATCTGTCCTTGAAACCACCTCTTTATAAGTTTTCCAATGGTTTTGCTGCTGGTGGAGTCAAAATACATTTATGTGGGGTGAGGTGGGGGCAGGGGATGACAGTCCCACCTCTGTGCCTTCATGGAGGCCATGTGGGCTTTGCAGAAGATGGCTAATGCTGAGCTCTATGAAAGAGGCAGGTGAGATTCAGTGATCTCAGGGACACTAGATCAGAGCCCCAAGGAGGGTAAGAAAGCAGTGGGAATCTGAGATGAAGATTCAGCATGAGGAAAGAGAGGAAGGCAAGGCTACAGTGATCCAAGAAATGGAAGGTCCACAGCAAGCATGGGCCTGCTTTCTCATTTCTCAGAAGGGAATGGGGGACCCAGCAAGGGAGTAACTTGTCCAGAGTTGCAATCTTTGGTGATGCCCAGATCTTACATGAGAGTTCTGATCTTCTGAACCTATCTGGAAAAGACCAAACTGAGCATGTTGCCAATAGATTTGTGCTGAGGTTGGGGTAAATGGGAAAGAGGAGGAACCAAGGCCCTGATTCCTCTTCTCTGTCCCCTCATTGTGCCCCAACAGAACTCATCCCAGCACTGGGCCATGATTACAGGAGGGATAGTTTTAGGGAAAGAACATGATAGTTCAACACCCAGCTGGAGGTAGGATACAAAGGAAGTTCCTGTGACTTCTGGGTTGGGTTGTCTCTTCCTGAAAGGGTAACAAGAGCTATGCGTGGAGAGGAGTCTGACCTTGGCAAATGAAATGCACATAGATCATCAGATCACTCAAAATAAACCTCTGTTATGTCTTACTTATGGCTTTCTTTTATGTTCACTGACTTCAAGATGGCAAACTAGAGACATCTCCTTGTCAGCCACTCTCAGTGGGATTGGAGTGAGGGGACTCCAGCTATCTCTTGATGGATTATCTCACCCTGATACATCATTGCAAGGGCACAGGCGATAGCAAGAGACTCTGGGACCCAAGGAGCCACTCCAACACTCAAGCACAGAGACAAGGAAAATTAAGGAGAAAGATGAACAAGAGGAGAAAGTAGGGGAAGGAAGTAAATGAAGAAAACACACATAACATGAGGAGGAACTAAAATAAAAAAATATGACAACGTTAAAAACCAGAACAGATCAATCCCTATAGGGGTGATGAGGCAGGTACCATAGAGGATCCCACCTATAAAATAGTTATAGAAATGACAGAAGGGAATTTAGAGTATGGATGGTAAAAATGATGAAGGAATTTGAAGGGAAAGTGGAAAACACCAAAAGGAAATCCAAAAATTGACCCAAGAAATGAATGAAAGACATGATGCAATTAGAAGTGATATATCAGAGCTTAAGGAATTGAAGGAATAATTCAGGGAACTTAAAGATGCAGCAGAAAGTATCAATAATAGATTAGACCATGGAGAAGAAAAGAATCTCAGAGACAGAGGATAAGGCTTTTCTTGAGCTAACTCAGTCATTTAAAGAGGCAGAAAAGAGGAGAGTACAAGCAGCGCAATCATTTAGAGAATTATAGGACTTCATAAAGCATTCACACATATGGATTATAGGTATCCCTGCAGGAGAAGAAGAACAATCCAAAGGTATGGAAGCCCTACTGGAGGATATAGTAACTGAAAATTTTCCAAGCATCACCAAAGATTCTGGCCCACTCCTTTTAGATCAGCAGTTACCAACCTGTGGGTCGCAACCCCTTTGGACTGTATTAAAAGTTCACAGCATTAGGAAGGTTGAGAACCACTCTTTTAGATGGATATCAAACCCCAGTTTGTTTTAATACAAATAGAGCATCTCCTAGACACATTGTAATGAACCTGGACAAGGTCAAATGAAAGAGAAAATTCTGTAAGCAGCCAGGACAAGACTCCTTACTGATATAATCACAAATTTGTTTCTGTGCATGAATGCGTGCTCAGCAGAGGGCCAGGGCCTTTCCTTCTGTGGATTAAATGAATTATGTCTAGCAGATCCTTGCTTATGGCTGCCCCTCAGAAATGTTCATTGAAAATACTTATTTTTCACAAATATTTTTGAAGCTCCTGGTTGAAAGCAAATTCAGTTTTTTCTCTCGGTATCTTTCATATTGGGAGGAATGAAATATGGGTTCTGGAACCTGCCAAAGGCATTTGGATAGATATTTCAACTCTGAGATGCCTGGGTCCTGCCAACTTAGACAGCCTCTTCTGCTTTTGTTAAGAGAAGAGTGCCAGGATGCTGAAATAGACCCGCCTGTGGTGAACACATCCCCCAGTGGGGGTTTTGGTGATAGGGAAGGTGGGGCCTAAAGGAGGTACACACATCTGTGTACACCCAAGAAAAGAGAAGGAAGCTGAACGTAGACATTTGCCTTAACACAGCGCCACATACTTTCCTAGCCAAGCCCTGACAATAAAGGAATTTGGAAACAGATCTCTTCCAAGAGAGCATTTGCCCAGGCCTCCACTAGGGGTATGGTGTGTGACTGCTATTAATATTACCAGAATATCCAGGGAAAGACTATTTTTCTTTTGTTTATTTTTAAAACATGAAATCCATTGAATGGGAGCATCCTAACCTGTCTGTAAAAAAGATGAGAACCAAACCAGATGGGTATAGAGGCAGATTTGCTGACGGGGCTAGTGGGGCCATTGCACTACACACCACAACCTCCAGGACCCAGGACCACCAGGACTCTGCGTGGAGACTGGCTCTCAATGCCTCTGAAAGGCATTACTAAAAGCCAATTGTTCAGGAAAAAAAAAAGTTAGCCAGGGGCAGTGGGAGGAAATTATCTCATTCAGCATTCCATTACCCTGTGGAGTACTAAGAAGAGTTATCCCACTCTGTGCCATGAAGTTTCTATGTCAGCTCATTAAATGTAAGTCTTCCAGGCATGTGTTCATCTCCCCATTCAACAGAGGTAGCAGCCAAGTTCCAGAAGGGTTAAATGACTCGTCCAAAGTCATAATTGACAAGTAGAGAAGCTTAAATTGGAGGATTTGTCCTGTGAGTCCAAAGCCTCTACTCTTTATGATCTACTACGCTGATCCCCTGTGCTTTTGTGATTTGGGGAAAGTCATTTTTGTTTCTGGACCTCCCTTCCCTCCTCAGCACACTGAAGCGATTGGCTCAATCATCTCTGCTATCCCTCCCCCACTCAAGTTATGTTACCATAAGACTGAAGATTCAAGACCATCATGCTCATAAAAGACAAAATGACCACTTCTGCTTTGGTTCAAGCACCACAGGGAAAGCCTTTCGCTTCCAGGTGGACTAGAGAAGATGGAAAAATCACGCCCTTGAAATCTTTAGAAACTTGTTCACAGTCAAGAGAGATGTTAAGTGGCAAGATTGGGGATTAAATCCTTAGTGGTTTCCCCGGTTCATGCTCAGTACTAAAAGATACAGGGAACCTGGGAAGAGCAGGAAGGCACGACCTTCTCAGGACATAAAGGAAGGGAGTGGAGTTGAAGATGCAGCAGAACACAAGACTTTGGTGGTGTGGGACCTTAGGGTGGTTTTGACGGTGGAGCAAGGTGAGAATAATGCCACCACTTTGTATTTCCAAGCTAACAGCTCCACCTCAGCTTGTGTCAGGGTAATCTGAACAAGAACTAATTCCGTGTAGCTCTTCCCATGGGCCAAGCATGTATATACCTGACAGCCCTGAGGTTTGCTATGTGTGAGCTCTTTTAATCCTCTCAGCAGCCCCCTGAGCCAGCTACAGTCATAAGCCCCATTGTAGATGGGGAAACCAAGGCACAGAGAGGTTAAGTGGCTTTCCAGTGTCTTCCAGCTGAATCAGCAGCTGTCCAGCTGCAGAGTTTGTGGCAGAGCCACTCTGCAGGCTGTCTGCCCAGCTGGGGAAGAGAGAGGGACAGGAACTTGGATCCAAGTGTAGGATACATCATGTCTTGGATGGGGACTCCTCTGAGTCTCAGTTTCCTGGGAACTATGTCCTTCCAAGGGGGTATGTAGGGATGAAGCAAAATGACTAAAGGGAACAGCAGCCCAGGTGCATTTGAGGTAAAAGGCAAACTTTCTCCCAGCCTCCAATTCCTTCCTCTTACCCCCAATGTGTTCTCCTCCTTTAGGAATCTTTGGATTTCAATCTCCATCTCCATTCTCAGGAAGAAAACAACTTTCTTAGGCCAGGTGCAGGGGCTTGTGCCTGTAACCTACACTCTGGGAGGCCAAGGTGGGTGGATTGCTTGAGCTCAGGAGTTTGAGACCAGAAAACTAGCCAGGCACTGTGGTGGGTACCTGTAGTCCCAGCTACTTGGGAGGCTCAGGCTAGAGGATCACTTGAGCCCAAGAGTTTGAGGTTGCTGTGAGCTACGATGATGCCATGGCACGCTACCCAGGGTGACAAAATAAGACTCTGTCTCAAAAAGAACTTTCTTTCTGAAACTATTGGTATAGTGCTGTGTGAAGCATTCCAATCTAAATTTTACTTCCCCAGGGGAATCTGACTGATACTTTCTTCCCTCACTCAGCTCAAAGACATTGAGAGAGAGCATTGAGCAAACCTCTGAGAGTTTTACATGGTGCCATGTCTTTTAAAGAGCAACACTAAAATGTACTGGAGACTCCAATGCTTAAAAGAAGCCTCTGCAATGTTGCCCATGCTTGTAATTGGATAGAAGTTTGAGGGGAAAATAGCTTAGATAATATTGTGTTTAAATATTATAGTATGTATTAATTGCACCTGAGAGTCTCCATTTTCATTTTTAAAAAGTGGTGTCCTCACAAGTGGGAAGGATGCAAAAGAGAAAACAGAACAGAAGTCAATCATTTTCCAAACCAACTGAAGTACAATGCACAGTCTATTCCCAGATAGGGAAGGGGGCCAGCCAGAGTGTCCAAAGGAGGGACACATCCCTACTTTGCCTTGTGTCAGAGGAAGAGATTTTACTGCCATCATTCTTACTTTGTGTGGTACTGAGGCCCAGAGAAACGGAAGATTCATCCAGACCATACCTATACCCATTTGTACAATGAAGCCTTTCAAATGATTTTTAAGTCCTTCTCAAATGTCTCCCATTTTACAGATGAGAAAATTAAGGCCCGGGAAAGTAGGTACCTGGAATCCTGCTAACTGTATAAACTTGAGCTAGTGTTTGGGGGAAGTTGAGAAGCCCTGGGCTTGAAGTTCTGCTTATTGGCCATGGCACGGACACCCAAGTCACTCTGGAAAAATGACCACAGGCCATCCTAAAATCCACCTGTGCTGCTAGTGCTGAGGACCTCCCATTTCTCCTGCTTGTCTACAGCATATTCACAGATATCTGGCTGACTCTCAAGTCCATGGTGAGACATGTGGGTACCAGATGTGCACAGCATTGCATCCAGCTGTGCTTTTGTTAGCTATAGGAGGCACAATATGCCAATTTCTACCATCAAACATCTGGAGAACAGGGCCCCCAGGACAAGAAACTCCTAGACAAGGTGTCCATCTCGGTGAAAAAAGCAATGCCTCCAACAGTCATCATGAGCCTAAAAATCTGGGAACAGAATTCTGGTCAACACATTTGAGGAATAATTACTAAGTGCTTACTCTGTGAGAGGTGCCGTGGGAGATATTAGAAAACTGGTAGGAATAAGATAGAAGAAAGAGCCCCACTGCAAAGGGAGGAGAAAACTATGATCCCCAAAGCACCCAGGATAATCCTTTAGGAAAGTCAATCAGGTCATACAATTACCCACCAAAGTCAAAGCCACAATCCCTCCCATGGGCTTACATGAACTCGCCTTCATCTACCTTCTCAACTTTAACTCCTAACACTCTCCTTCTCCAGTTGCACTGGCTTCTTCAAGTTCCTAGAACATACTAAGCACGTTTCTGCCTCAGGGCCTTTGCACTCCCTATTTTCTCTAACATTAGGCACAAGGCAGGAACTTTTAGTTCTGAGTTCCTTTTCTTTTCCTTTGGTCCCTTCCCTTCCCAGCCCCATCAATTATTTCCATTTTCAGGAGCTAGTCATTACAGGTAATCAAAGAAGAAACAAGGTGCCTTGTGCCCTTAGCTCCTGCCCTGCTCCATCCTACCCTCAGTGCTATGCTGTGTGCTTATCTCCCCAGCTTCAGACCTAGAGTTCAGTAGAAAACAGGCTGACATGAGCTGGCCTGGAATGCCCCATCAGCATTGATGACTAGCTCTTCCCTGTCCCTCAAGGAGTGGGCCAATTTCCAGACACATCCCAGGCAGCAGGCCTGCTCTGTGACACTGTCAAGAGTGAGGAGCCTCAGGAAAAGTCACAGACATAAACAAGATAAAGCCTATGACCTTCCAGGACATTGGGCTTGTGGACCAGAGAACTGTCAGTGGTCTAGTCTCTGTCCTGATAAGGGAGGGCAAAGCATTCTGGGAGATGTATTTGTCTCCAAGCCCTCGAGGAGGGCAAAGGCTGAGCATCCTTGAGAATCTGGCAGAGAGAGAGGAGGAAGGACGCTGGTGGGAGATTCTCTCCAGGGCATTAAGCCAGCCTCATTGCCCTTGCTGTCCCTTCAGCCCAGACTTGAGGTAAGGAATTCAGGCTAACTCAGCAAGAATTTGCCTGGCGTCTCCTGCCTGGCACTGCCAGGAGCAGGGGTGCTGGAGATGGGGGAGCTGGGATTCCAGATCACTGGGGTTCACAAAGGCTCAGGGGCCATGGATATCAATTGCCTGCGTGGAAAAAAAGAGGGGAACAAAGGGCAAGCTTTGGGGCTCTGAGCAAGGAGACGGTCATTCTATCTGAGGCCATGGAGCCCAAGACTATTTTATGGAGAACCAAACCCCTAAATAGGCTGTAAGATCAGGTACGACTTTGACAGGTGGAAATGTTGGGGGAGAACCATCTAGAGATTGGTGGGTTCAAAAGCACAGAAGAAGGCAATTGCAGGTGAGTTTAAGTTCATCTTGAGGCCCCTGAAGGGTTGCAGTGGAAGATGAACCTAGACAGACAGGTTCAGGCTGGAATAGAAGGGGCCTTGACCCCTTAAGGTGGGGAGAGTGTCAGTCTACCAAGGAGGCAGTAGGAACCAGGGATGACTGGATGTCAAGTCAGTAATGGGATCAGGTGTGCTTTACCTGGAAGAAGGAGCTATGGAAAGGGAGTGGGCAGTGGACGGTCTGTGATATTCCAAGTCAAGTTGATAAGGTCTGGGTTAGGCAGAAGCCATGGGGTTGCCAAGAGAAGTTGTTTATTTTTTCTTTTTCTTCTAGTCTGAGACAGTCATTAACAGTGGCAGGACCACCTGAGTGTACCAGGCACTCAGAATGGGTCCTGCGCCAGAAAGAGTGACTAGATATAATTCTATATCCTACCCCTTGTCAGACAGAGGCTACCAGGAAACCCTTGAGCACAGTCAGATAATCGCCTGGATTCCAGAATGCCCTGGGTGATCCTTTAAAAACATGCATATAGGCTCTGCGCCTGTGGCTCAACAGGCTAAGGCGCCAGCCACGTACACCTGAGCTGGCAGGTTCGAATCCAGCCTGGGCCCACCAAACAACAATGATAGCTGCAACCAAAAAATGGCCGGGCATTGTGCGCCTGTAGTCCCAGCTACTTGGGAGGTGGAGGCAGGAGACTCGCTTGAACCCAAGAATTGGAGGTTGCTGTGAGCTGTGATGCCATGGCACTCTATCCAGGGTGACAGGTTGAGGCTCTGTCTCAAAAAAAAAAAAAATGCATATAAACATGTTCTTATCCTCCTTAAAACCCTTCAAGATCCTCATGTCACTTTCAGAATAAAGCCCAACCTTTTAGACGTGGCACTTAAAGTTTCATCTTTCATCCCATTCCTATGCTGCAGGACAGGGGTCTCAAAACTTGTCCACACATTCAAGTCACCTGAGGATCTTTTAGAAATTGTAAAGCACAGACTATAACCCCGGTGAATGAAATCACCATCTCTGGGATGGGATGCTCAGGTGACCCCACAAAGCCTAAGAATTGAAATATAGGGTCTATCCCCTAAGCCAGCAGTTCTCAACCTATGGGTTGTGACCCGCAGGAACTGTACTAAAGGGCTGTGGCATTAGGAAGGTTGAGAACCAGTGCCCTAAGCAGTATTAGCCGGCTGTTTCCTTCACAGACTACTTCAAAATCTCAGTAGCTTACATCAAATATTTATTATCACACTCGCATAAATACAGATGGACTGTGACTTGGCAAGTAAATACTGGTGGTAGCTCTGCATCAGGCTTCAGGATCAGCTGGGTTTGAGTACAGACCGCATGTTACATTCATGGGGCTCCACCAACCGCTCACCTTCCTGGGAGCGATATCTTCCCTGTAGCACGTTCCCCTGCTGATGACCACCTGCAAGGGCCCCGGGGATCTTGGTTTTTACCTGTCACCCCTCAGTTCCACTCACAGCCCATTGGCCAAAGCAAGTCCTGTGGTCAAGGCCAACTGCAATGTGATAGGGAAACAGACCGTGCCCACTCTCCTGCTCTACAAGTCAAGGTGCAGGAGGGAGTGAGGAATTGAGGGACGTAGAATAATAATCTACTTCGCAGGTAATTTTGTGACCTTAGACAGGTCATTTCTTTGAATCCCAGTTTCTTGATCTGTTGAATGGAAAGGTTTCCCTAGATGGCCTTACTGTTCCATAAATGCCCATGTACATCACCACCGCACCCAGCTCTTCTCATTCACACAGACCCTAACACGTGTATGCACTGCCCTCTGCTTGTGTCCACACTATATACTTCAATTTGTACTTTTCAAAATGCTTCACAAACTCGCATATGTTGTGTATCTCTGCAGATACACATACTTGCACACATAGTCCTACATGTACCATGTACACAGTAATTACTTTTCAGACATGCATGTTCGTGTGGACATATCCCACACATACACCAACGCACACAGAGACACCTGTGTGCCTACGTGCTCTCAGCCAGACTCAGACACACACCCCATGTATTCTGAGACGTGTTTAGTTACAAACACACCTTCCCCCACACTCGCTCCCCTCCCTCTCGCTCACTCGCACACACAGTCCATACCTCTGTGCGCACAGCTGTTTAATCAGAATCTGGGCCCGCTGATGAGGCTGTTGTCTGGCGCCCAGCGTGCTGCATTAACTCTTCGCTGTCCCCTGAAGGCTGGCTGTACTGCTTGTTCTCCACCTGCAGATCCCAGGGAACAAAGGGACCACAGAGGAGACAGGTGGAGCTGCCGAATCTGCACTCCTGGGACTCACTGATGAGACTGGACGGCCCTTTGGAGCCTCTGACTTCACGCCATGCTTTCTCCTCCCAGCCCCATCCCCACTCCTCATGTCCAAGGTATCTCAAGTAGGAAAGCAAAAACTTTATCATTCAAATCAAGACAGTTCTGGCTCGGCGCCTGTGGCTCAACAGGCTAAGGCGCCAGCCACGTACACCTGAGCTGGTGGGTTCGAATCCAGCCCGGG
>CAUYON010128898.1:0-13747 GCA_963573935.1 Arctocebus calabarensis
CCCCACAACCAAGCAGTATATATATCTTTCTAGGTATTGACCAGGCAACAGGTGATCTTCTGAGGTATGAGATGTTAATCACAATGTGATACAGCTGTACAAGGTGGGAGCTGGAGGCCGCTGCTGATTACTCAGACCCTGCAGGTTTGGGAGCCCAAATAACTCCTCAACCCACTCTAAAGACACTCCAAGTCATACACCTTGGCCAAGCAGAAGCTTTCCAGGGACAGAACTTATCCCTGGGATCTCTCCTGGCATGGCTGCCTGCTTATGCAGTGCGCCAAGTCCAGTCTCCACCTATGTCCCTGAGGGCCACAGCTGTCAATCTGCCAAACACTTAGATCTCCGCACTTCCCCAGTAGCACAGTCCCTGCTTTGGGCAGCTCAGTCAATAAATCACTCGCCCCAGGTCTCCTGGTGAATCCTGGTGCTGCAACAAGCAGGGGCAGCCCACAGATGAATGATACTAGCTCCTTTCCAGCTCAGCAGCTCAGTCTGGGGCCCCAGGCAACACCCAAAGTCATCCGCACACTAGCCCAAGATCTCCCAAGGCAGTTCCATGGAGTGTCTAAGTCCAAAAAAAAACCCAAACAGCCCCTAGGTAAGGCTTTTCCTGCTTGCAAACTAGCCGTTGCTGTAATTATAGCTGCAGGCAGCCTCCGACCAAACAAAGGCACCCACCACTTGCCAGTTTTCCACCTCTTCGGTCCTCCTAGTGGGGTCCAAAAGTCTCTCACTGACCTCCTGTATCACCAAAGGGAAGCCTCTGGGTCGAACCTACTAGCCAGAGATGCCTGGGGTCCTCTCTCCCCACTCTCGCTGTGCCTGGCTGCACAAAAACTGCTACATGACCGCCATCTTTTTTCCTCTCCATGGTGTATAATTTTTTTAATCTATTGTATTAATTTTTGCTAGTATTTGTTGAGGATTTTTGTGTTTATATTCACAAGGAATTTTGGTTAATAGCTTTCATTTCTTATTATGTTTTTGTCTGGATTTGTTACCAGTGTAATACTGTTCTCTTATAATGCTCTAGGGAATGTTTTCCTTCTTCTAAGTTTTGTAAGAGTTTGTAAAGATTTGGTTTAATTCTTCTACCAATGTTTACTTGGATTCAATAGCGATGCCATCTGGGCCTGAGCTCTTCCTTGTGGGTAAATTCTAAATTACCAATTCAGCAGCTTTCCTTTTTATGGGTTTACTCAGATTTTTTTTTATTTCTTGCTGAGTCAGTTTCAGCAGTTTGTATCTTTCTGGGAATGTGCTCATTTTTCTCTAGGTTGTCTCACTTGTTGATAGCCAATTATTTTTTGTCTTCTCTCATAGGCCTTTTTATTTCTTAGAGGGTTGGTAGCTTTGTCTCCTCTTTCATTTCTGATTTTAATAATTTGTGTTTCCCCTTTTTATCATCAGTCTAGCTAACGTTTTCTTTATCTTGTTAACCTTTAAAAAAAATCAACTTGTGATTTGTTGATATTTTCTGTTTCTTTTCTATTCTATATTTACTATTTAACCCTTACCAATCCCATGTGAGACAGAAACACTTTAATTATTTTTATGTAACTTACAATAGATGATAAGTCATCAGGGGAGTTCATATTCATATTTTTGTCCTTTAAAGCTGTAGGATAATTACAAGTAATCTACTAACCTCTTTTCTGTCCCTCCTGCCCCCAAATAAGTGCTGGGGAGTGTGCTGGTGGCACAAAAATTGGATTGGAAATTTTAACTCTTAATGGCCATTTAAGATGTTTGCCATTATTACCAATGCCAAAACAAATATCCTTGCTTGTATGTACTTATGTTGTAGTACTTAAAATTCTATAGGATAGATTCATAAAATAGCAATTCAATAAAAATTTTAATTTTAACAGATATTGCTAGATTACTTTCTGAATGGTGGTCTTAGAAAAGTAAAAGAATGTTCTTTTAAGCAATTTACCTCTGTTGTCTGACCACTGGGCCTGAATCCAATCAAGTATCAAGATTCATGTGGGAATATTCCTAACACTGAATTTGGGGTCAGAATATTCTTAGCCCATTACTGGAGTTTTTCCTTACTCACTGTGAAATCTTGGGAAAGTTACTAACTTTCCTAGTCTTCATTTTCTTTTTCTTTGCAAAAATGGGTTCTGCCTACCCAAGAAGATAGTTATGAGGATCAGATATAATATCAATAGCATGGTCCCTATGCAGAGTCACTGCCAACTCTGTAGGCTTCAGTTCCAGCCCTATTGTGTATAAGCTATTAAATCTTGGGCAGATTACTTAAAATCTTTGTTTCTTCATCGTAGAATGGACATGATGACATTATCTTAACTCATAGGGTTGCTGTAAGAATTAAATAAATTAGTTTGTAAAAAAAACTCAGACTACTGCCTGGCTCCAAGAGTAAGCACTTTATAAGCACTCCCTAGAAGGTGAGTATTGGTCTCTCCCATGTACATATGTTTTGGAAGTCAGGTTAGTGAGGAGCATGGGAAGCCAGAGCGCAGGAGAGTGTGTTAGCAGAGAAGAAAGAGGGAAAAATGTAACTTACGCTGCTTACAGTGATGTTTTAGGATGGTCAAGAATGTGAATAAATGCCATAAGCATAGATCTTGTGTTTTCCTTTTCCTTTTCTGCTGTCTCTTTTGGACTGAGTCTGTGAGTTAGGCAGCAGTTGTAGGATCTGTACAGCGAGCATGTTCTGCAATAGTCGAGGACCTGGCAGGGAAGAGGGAGAAGAGGGGAAGGGTCACTGGTGGTCAGCCTTACTAGTAGGGCAGGACACAAAGAGTGGGAATTCTGGGAAGAGCTGAGTGTGTGTGTTATTCTGCACTGTGGAGGCTGTCATTTAATGGTTATATTTATAAATATTTTGATTTTGAGAAGATTAGAAGTGGCTGAGGAAGGGAAGGCTCTGAGAGGGATCAGAGAGCGGTGTCAGGAGAGGTGAGTGCAGCAGGGGAATCTGACAGCTCAGTACACTCCTTGTCTTCTCTCCTACCAGCTGAAGGGCAGTGCCCTTCGGTTAGTGATAAAAGAAGACAAACAGAATGGAGCAGGGGACCGAGCAGGAGCCTGAGCCACCGCTGGGCTGAGTGCTTCTCTTACTGGGAGGAGATGTGCGTGGAGAGGTAGAGAATAGACAAGCATGGAGTTTAAACCAGAAAAGTCAATGTGGAAATGTATTAAGAACTTTGAAGAGTTGCAAAATGTAAGAATTAATTATATTTATTGCTTTAATTTATGCCTCAATTCTGCCCTCCCTCTTTCCTTCCACCTCTTTTTGTTTTTATTTTTTAAAGTCTTGATCAGGGGATATGATTTCTTCTGTTTCCCTGCTGAATAACTACCCAGTGGTGTAGTTATTAAGAAAGAAATATGTATACATATATATATTTGTGTGTGTGTATATACATATACATATATATATCACATACGTACACATGCATTTATTATAAACTTTTCCTATAAAGAATGTATATCACAAAATTAAAAAATGAAAAAATGTACAATATTTTTTATTGCAAGATTCTAAAGCCAATTGATTCTCACAGGTTGCTTTGGGCCAAATTCCTATATTTCTAGCCAACCTGTGCTTGCAATTGAATAAAGATCATAGTTCTGATGTGAATGTTAGTTGTATTTTCATTTATGTTAACAGATAAAATGAAAATGAATCTCTAATGACTTTTGTTAGAACTTCATTCACTTATCAATGACTTCTTTGCTGAGCCAGATAATAATTTTTGAAAACTGGAAGAATATTTCCTAAAGTTTTTCCCCCTAAGTTATTCATAATGTAATAGCTACACATAAGACACACTTTCAAGTTAAATCTGCATTATTAATGTTTTTTCATTTTCATTATCTGTTATTAACACGACATTACTTTCTTAAGTCTAAACAACAAAACAACAAACCAAACCCTGGTTGGTAGCTCTCACCCATATCTGTGATTGTCAACATTAATATTCCATCGTTGGGCCACTGAGTGTTCAGCTGGTAAGTGGTGGGCACAGTGTACTGTGCCACGGTGTTTTCCCACATTCATATGTGATACATTTAGATAAACTCAAGAGCACAGATAATAGTAAATGCAGCAAAATAATTAGGAAATGATGTGTTTTTGAGTAGTATTGCCTTTACTTTCACATATTTTTGAGGTCATTGTTTTTAATATAATGAAAATAGTTTTTATATAATTTAATTTTTAATAATAACAGTATCTAACAAAAGGTTTGCAAAATTCCTGAAAATTTAACACTCGGCTCTCATGAGCCCTCATGGCTGCAGCACACCGGTCCATCCACCTGCCCTGTCGGGTGCATCCTTCGGTCAGGTCTGAAGGTCTGTGCCGCGGGATTACTGTCTGGCTTGACAGACCATCCCAGGGGCCACCAGAGCAAATGATTTAAGTTCTCCATACAGATGTCTTTTCTTAATGATTGCATTTATAATTATCTTTATTTTGGAAAAATTTGAAGAAAAATGTCTCTTAACTATTTAAATCAGGAGATTCAATTGAAGAGTAGCCTTGGCCATCATGGGGTTGATTTGAATAGTGTTGTTGAAAGCTGGATCATTCAAGACCCAAACTTCTTGTACTCATTCATGAATGCAGATTTTCAAGAAATTAATAAACTTAATCATAGGCATTATATGAGTAGTCTAGACTGTCGGGGTTATTGAATATGACATTCTGAATCATTCAGTAGTGGCCCCAGGTATACACGGTGTGTGGTGATACATGGTTTGTCTAAAGTGTGAATAATTTTCCACAAAAGGAAGGCCAGCTGCTTCTTCTACTGTTGATGTATGTAGAAAAGTTCCAGGACTGAGAAAGAAATGGCCTTTGTGCATGTCTTAATATTTCAGAATAAATTAAAATACAGGGAATGAACAATAATTCTTAGATATATTAGTGAGTACTCTGAGTTGCAAACAACAGATCCATCTCTGTTTAGTTTAAGCAGAAAAGAAATTTACTGTAGGATATTGTATATTTGCAGATTGTTTGAGGGAGCCAGGGCATCAAGCCTAGCAGCAATGTACCCAGGAACAACGCTTACATGCTGGCTTGCTGCTCCAGCAAAAGCTCCGCTGCTGTCATTTCTGGACAAAAACAATGGAACTTCCTCTGCTGAGTCTGACTAATGGATACCAAAATTTCTACCACCGCTTCCCCCAAATTCTGGACACATATCCCATTATGCTCACTAGCAGATGGGATTTAGGTGGTTCCTGCTTATGAATCCAGCATTCTCTTGTGAAATCCATGTCACGGGTATGTGTTTCTTATTGGTAGATCTGACATCCTACCTGTGGAGCAGATAGCAACAGGCTGGGAATGTGCCTTTCTAATTTCTGCTTTGTGGAGAAGTGAGTACAAAGGTTGAAACTCTCCAAACACAGGAAAGATGTTCGAAAGATTCTCTGTTGTCCCCCAAAGCAACATAGATCTACTGCTCCGGAACCAGGAAGAGGGCTCCTTCTCCACTGGAAGGAGCAAGAATTGTCCACTGTCAAATCATTTGCAGCTGTAAGATTTTGCAAGGATCTGGGGAACAGACCTCATGAATATTAAAGATTTTTTGTACTGTGAAATATAATGTGAACAATTTGCAAACTGTTCAAGAATAGTCACCAGTATAATGGTATTTACAAGGAATTTAATTAGAATTTGAAGGTTTAATATTTGGAGTAAAAATAGATACGATAGTGGCCCAATTGGAATACCCTCAAATCTGATACCAGAAGCTCTGAAAAATGTGTCTAAAGCAGATGGCTATGATGACAGGATCTAGAAGATATTGGTATCTCTTTGGTATATATGATAATAATTTATGCTGTATGGAGGTGTTTTTGTAAGTCACTCTTTTGAACATCAAAAATCCTGTTATGGGCTTGGCACCCGTAGCTCAGTGAGTAGGGTGCCGGCCACATACACTGAAGGTGGCGGGTTCAAGCCCAACCTGGGCCTGCTAAAAACCAATGACAACTACAACCAAAGGGACAGGGACAGGCATTGTGGTGGGCACCTGTAGTCCCAGCTACTTGGGAAGCTGAGGCAAGAGAATCACTTAAGGCCAAGAGTTGGAGGTTGCTATGACCTGTGACACCAAGGCACTCTACCAAGGGTGATGTAGTGAGACTCTGTCTCAAAAAAAAAAAAAAAATCCTGTTATGTATTTGAGTTATTATTTTCATTATTCTATTCATTTGGGAATCTAAATGTCAGTGATAAACTTGTTTGTTTAAGTCATATACCTACCAAGTGACACATGGGTTTTGAACCTAGAGTTTTTACTTTAAATTTCATGAAGATACCCACTCCAGAGAATCTAGAGAAAGGATCCCCTGCTTGTACAAAACAGAGCTGCTGCACAGAGGGAGTCTGAGGTCCCCAAAAGCCCTTTTGGGCCCCCAAACTTGCCGCCTTCCTCCTCTCTGTTGTCTGGTCCTGTCCAACTAAATGAATTCTAGTTCTGATTCTTCTTGGACCACACTTATAGTTCAAATTACTGCTATGAAAGATATCTTCCAATTTTCATGGGCAATTAATTAATGAAATGATCAATAACAGGTACTTGTTGAATAATTGTGAACAAGGCCCTATGCTGGGTGCAGTGATTATCTTCCCTCCTCCATAGCCCTACTGGCAGTTTGCTCCCCCTCTTGCAAGGGGATTGGGGGATGGCAGGCGAGTCTGCTGCTACCTGGGTTCTAGTTTTATGGGGTCCCCCACTCTAGTTGGAATTAATAGTTTAATATTGGGACCTTTCTTTGATCTGATGATCTAATTTGGGTAGGATCATTTCATTTTCAATCTGATGATCTAATTTGGGTAGGATCATTTCATTTTCTCTCTTCTTCTCTCCCTCCTCCTTCCCCTCTTGTTTCTACCTCATGATCAGTAATCTCATTAATATTCCCTTTTCTGATCAATCAAAATGGGAAAAGTACGCTTCCCTCCTAGTGACCCAGAGACTTGGGGGGTCTGACCATGTACAGCCCTTGTGATTGGTCCAAAATAGAGTATGTGGTCTTCTAAGATTTCAGCAAAGCACATGTGTATTTAAAAATTTTAGATTCAGTCTTTAATGAATTTAAATGCTTTCCTCCTCAATTAAGCCTTTCTATTAACTTCAGATTTATCTAAGCAAATCAACATTAATGTTTTCTTAAGTCAGTAGGCTAATGATTTATTTTGACTAGATTTTCTAATATATATGGAAAAATATTTAACCTCAGATATTTATTTAAATGTATCAAACCAGAAGAAAAACAACACCAATTTTTAAACTTAGAAGATATAGATTTTTCTTACTTTTATTATTGGTACCCTAACAGTAATACTCCAAAAATATAGCATAAACTAATTATAAAGTAGCACACTGACTTGAATGAAGTCAGTAGCTTTTCACTGGATGGGACTTACCAGTTGCTGAGAGGAGCCTACTAGTCCATGTGAGCTTTGGGTAAAATGCAAGGGGCTTTCAGCTCTGGGCGACCAATGCCAGAGAAAGTCCCCACTGGCCAAGATGGGAATGTAGTTTTGTGGTTCCTGATTTCATACTCTTTAAAAAAATGTATTGAGCATTTTCTGAATGCCAAGGACTCATCTGAGTCTGAGGATACCCAGCACTGAACAAGACAAATGATATTCCTGCTTTTATGGAAACTGTCATTTAAAAGAGAGAACCAAAAATAAACAAGTGAACACAGAAACAATGCAGACAATCACAAAGAGCTAGACAGGGTTAGCTCAGGGTTGGTCCATGATGTCCTTTCTAAGGTGACATTGTTCCTGAGACCTGAATGACAAGCAGCCTTCTGTGGAACAGCGTGTGTCAGCATTTCCCACGGACACCAGGCGTGTTTTGTTTAATGCTTTGACTGGCTTGATGCTTCCACTCAGTGAGGCACAGCACTAAGTTTAGAGATACATTATTTTTCTCACATTGTTATGACTTTTCTTTCCTTTTGTTAAGAAAAGTAACATCCTGGTTACTTTTCTTATTCTTATACCAGAATTAAGAATACAGATTAATTCCCTTAGGAGTGACTATCTGAAGCCCAACGGTTGGTGTATAATTTCACAAACATCACTGTGCCTTCAGTAACCGTCACTGCCTTGTGCCAGTGAGAGTCCAGTGGGTAAGTGTTGCCTTAATGGAAACAACAGGGTCCTAAGGGCCTTTCTGGCTATATTTTGCAGGCTAGATAAGGCTCCCTAAAATAAAAGATTTCTAAACTGTGACCTAAAGAACGAAGAGACGTTCTCCAGGCAAGGGAACCAGGGGGACAGGAGAGGAAATCTGTGCAGAGGGATGTGTACAAAGGCCTCCAGGGAAAGAGAGCAAGGCCGTCGGGGAACTGCACACGGTCTGCAAGGAGCTGCAGCCAGTGTGGCAGAAGGGACAGTGACAGCAGGTGAGAGAGGGACAGGATGGGCAGGAGCCCATGCAGGTGAGTCTTGCTGAAGACTTTATTTAGGCCGAGGAAAAGGACAACTTCCATTAATTCATTTGACCCATTATTATTAAGTGGCTTATGTACCATGCACTGTTTTAGGCACTGGGACACACCAGGGAAGAATCCAAGGCTCCTGCCTCATTCTGTCTACAATCTTGGGGAGAAGACAGACAATAAACTAAGAAATTTTTGGTCAAGTAAGATGCCAAGAGTTTGAAGACTTTTGGGCTTGACACAATATGGAAGCAATTTTTCAACTGGGAGCACTCAAGAGGTCACAGGTACACACCAATGGACATATATATTTTTGACAATCACACTTGTGATCTTGGCATATTTTTACTTAGTTCTGAGTTTCTTGGACATAATACCTTTCTTTCATTTTTTACTTAATTTTTATTAAATCATAACTGTATACATTTATGGGGTATAATGTGATGATTTGATATACAATGTGGAATGCTTAAATCAAACTAATTAACATAACCATCTCCTCACTTACTTATTTTTGTGGTATGACATTTATAATATACTCTCAGCTGTTTGGGAAATATACCCTTGTATTGTATACAATAGGTGAGATCCCACCAAATCCCCTCCCTTCACTCACCCTTTCTCTTCCCTTTCCTCTCCTTCCTTTCCTCTCTTTCTGGACTGTGTTTTATCATTCCTATGAATGTGTAAGTATCTATATAATGGTTTCATAATAGTATTGAGTACATTGAATACTTCCCCCCCATTCTTGAGATACTTTACTAAGACAAATATGTTCCAGCTCCATCCAGGTAAACATAAAAGATATAAAATCTCCCTCTTTTTATGGCTGTATAGTACTCCATAGTATACATACACCACCATTTGCTATCCATTCATGGATTGATGGGCATTTAGGCTGCTGCCACGACTTGGTGATTGTGAATTGGGTTGCAGTACTATTACTAGGTATTACCCAGATGAACAAAAGTCATTTTATAGCAAAGACATTTGCACCAGAATGTTTACTGCAGCATGAGCCCTTTCTGATCAGGACCTTTACACAACCTAGACCCCCTGGGTTCTCGTAGTGCTAATTCAGTAGAGCAGTGAGCTGGGAGCAAGAGTGATGCGGGTTTCTTCCATTATTTGGACTCAATGATATTATGTTGTTTTGCAGAGATTCTTTAATGAGCTTAGGCTGTGACAGCTACACTCTACCATAGAACTTTAAAAAAATTATACTAACCTTAGGGGACTCTGTTGTTATAATACTTAGGAATTCAAAGAACTTATTTCTCAATGTATTTTCTCTATAGAAATTAAGAGTTGGTCACATGTGTGACCAACATCAGTTACTATTCAGAATTTTGTGGTTAAGCAGATTTATTATTATTATTGTTGTTGTGGAGATGATGAAATTATGCTTGATTTGAACAAACAAAAAAAAACTACTCTGTGCTTTTCCAACAGGGCAGATTTTGCTGCAGTGCCAATAGATTGCTCTAAAGATAAGTTCCAAATTACCACCAACTTCCTCTTTTTGAAGAAAAGAAAGGAATCTGGTTTTAAGCCTCTATCTCTTTAAAACAAAATGTGAGGTGCTGAACTACGTGGCACTTTTGATTATATGTTGGAACCACACTAAGTCCCTGAAATCCAAGGGAACATTGCACTCTGGTCCTTTTTGCAGAATGCTCACATGAGTGCTTATAGGCCCCAGTCCAGAAGCAGATTGCTGCTGATAGTAACTGACAGCATGAATTACTGCGTTTTCAGAGACTCTGCAGGATCAGTCCGTGTGATCTCACTGTGTTCACGTGGCAAGCTGAATACGGCCAGTGCTAGCACCAGCCTCCCAAGTTCAGGGGATGGCAAGATCTCTCAGCAGTTGTTTGAAAATAGCCAGCACCTTTGAAATGAGTGACCGCTGCATTAGCTGGCTCAGACTAATGGTTTTCTTTGATGAATTTCCAATCCCAAACATGTAAAGTTCCCTAGTAAAAGGAGAAACCAACTCATCTGTTTATATGAAAACCAGACAGGTCAATGGTTGCTGAGGACAATAGCAGTTTCTTCGTAGCAAGCGGAGCTGCTTTGGGCCTGCCACTTGCTGTGGTCCACTGGGGGACATTCTGCAGTTGGTAATTGCTTTCTTGATTCTTAACAACTTTCAGAAATCTTCCTCTAATTTGGAGTAAATACAAATATTGAGAGAATTATACTCTCTGTTAGAGATGCTCAATTGAACTAAAATATATACGATGGGAAATGCTCTAAAAACAAGTTTATATTTATGTATACCAACACACCCCAAATCACTAAAATATAACTCAAACATGAGGAGAGCTCATCCCAAATATACATGTTTGGAAAGAAAAGCAGTAACTGGAAACATTTATCCAAAATATGAAAACATAGATCCAATATCGAGAGCTCAGGGTCAGTTTTGAGATTTCTTCCTTTATTTCAAGTTATTATAAAATTCCCTTAAATAGCACCCAAATTGCAGGGGAGACCCCTGCACAATTTAATGCCTTTTCCCACCAATAGAAATATAATCTAGTATTTCTGAGAAAACCTTGACTTCTTGAGGTCTTGAATTCTGCTCTTGGCAGGTAAAAGCCTTTCAGATCATCTTTAAAGACATATTTATTTTTAATTCTTGAATCTACATGTTTTCTGTTAATAAGTTGGAAGCTTAAACATGGTTATTATTTATTCTTTTATTTACTTTAGAAAGTGCTCAGTTCTCCTGAAACAGTGGTCTCCTTGGAGATGGGCCTAATAGAATAGACAAAGTAACCTTTCCTTCTTCTGTACGTGTTTTGCTTTCCCAAGAAGAGGTGACCCACTCCAGCTCTCACGGGGTATTTCTCCTGAGTTAGCCCTGCACTAATGGAGGCCTTTGAGAGGGGGAGGGAAAACAGGAGAGCCTTGTTTTCTGTTTTCTTTTTTTCTTTTCATTCTTTTTTTGAGACAGAGTCTCACTTTGTCACCCTGGGTAGAGTGCATCGCTTACAACAACCTCAAACTCTTGGGCTCACTCTTACACAGGCTGGTCTCAAACTTCTGAGCTCAAATAATCCACCTGCCCCAGCCTCCCAGAGTGCTAGGATTACAGGTGAGAGCCACTGTGCCTGCTGAGAACATTGTTTTCAAGGGGGAACATTGGCTGGTTGAGGACAATCTCAAGGGGAGGGGGGATTTTATTTTTTTTATTATTTTTTTTTAATTACAAATGTTTGTATCTTCCAGTAGAGACCAGAAAATCTGCTAGACAAATTCTAAAAGAGCTGTAACACTAAGGGGGGCTTATATTTTGGACTGGAGAGCCCTTCCTGTCTGGGAAGTCAGGGTGGAGAGAGATACCCCGGTCTGGGGCTGTTGGAGGAACTTGATGGGGTCAGGCTGGGTGCTCAAAGCAAGGAGCACTTACCTCTCAACCTGGACATTCCATGAGTGTCGCTCATTCAGTCAGTGGGCTCAGAACTCAGATGACTACTTCTTTCTCCTCCTCCTATATTCCTGATCTCAAAGAAAGGCCCACCTTCCACCACAGCAAGAAAACAGAGAAACTAGGGGGTTCCCTTTTGGCTCCTTTCTTCTCCCTGTGCACCATAGCCAATTAATCACCAAGCCCTTTCATTTCTGTATCTCAAATTCTGTTCTACATCTTTCATTTCCACACCAAATACACACACGTCATCTCTACAAATAAGCTTCCTAAGTGCCCTGTCTTGTTCTCTCTAATCTGATCTCTACCCTTTCTAAAACACACATCTGATCATCTCATTCTTCTGCTTAGAAGGTTCCCCATTGCCTTCAAGAAAAAAAAAAAGAATTAGAAAATCCTATTTTATACTGCAAGTGCTCTTTATGTGTAAATAACTGAAAAAATGGCCAAACATGTAGCATTTCATGTGTAGTTAGGTGTGTAAGTGTGCAGACACAACAACAGACACAGTGGAGATCACTGTAACACCCCCTGTGCTGTTGTGTCAAACCAGGGAGATTAGAGACTGCATTCTCAGTTACTCTTCAAACAATAGGAAAACCTCAGTGGCACTAGTTTTCAAAACACAGCATTTTTCTCATTTCTAGAAAAAGGATGAAGAAGATAAGAGCTAGTTAACTTCTTGTTTACATGCATAACATTTATATAAAGTCCCTATGATCAAAGAATGCCTTTCATGTTTAGTCTGCAGCTTTCACTTCTTCAGTGAGGCTCTTAAAATAGGGGAATCTTTGTGAGGTTCTTTCCCTCTTTTCTCTTCCTCATGTGTACGTCCATGTCTTATGCCCTAGCAAATAGCCCTCTGGATTAGAAGTTGCTTCCAAAATTTCTGGGGTCTCTCCTAATTAGCCCATTTGATGTCTGTAGGACACTGTTGGGAAGGCATCTAGAGATTTGAACTGGACACTCTCGGCTGGTGGAGAAGTCCTTACCAAGCTTGGAAGTAGGGTCTGGAGTAAGGCCTGGGTTTCACCTCTAGAACCCTTCCACATGGTGGGGTAAATGAAGGAGGAACAGGTCTTGGCTATCATCTAAGATTTAATTATAAAATTGGTTATAAATAAAAACCTCTGATGATGGAAATGACTTTGGGGAAGGATGGAATGATTTTAAATCAAGTGTAGGTAAAGTTTTTTACCCATTTAAATAATAGTATTTTATGCCGGATTTTCCATATAAATATTGGACATGATGTTTGACGTGCAGAGGCTGGTGCAGAGTTCCAGGTCAATGTAGCCTTAATTCATTATCTGTTCAGCAGGTGTGTATTGAGTAGACTCTGTAAGCCAGATGCTATGATAAATGCTAAAGAATTTCTAAGCAAAACTAACATAGTCTGTGTTCTAATATAGTTTACTTTAAAAATACAGTATCTCTGGATATACAATATTAAGTAAAAGCAAGAGAGCACCTATTTTAAAAATATTTTTTATTTCTGCTTTGATGAAACAAAAATTATATATAAGGAGATTATTAGATATTTACCATTTTCCTGGCTACTTTATCTAATGGAATAAAAAATTATTTAAAATAACTATGTAATAGACATACTCTTATTTGACAATGTGAACATTACTTTCTTGGCATTATTTTTATTAATATTGCTTAATATTTCAATGCAGTAATCATCTGTTTTCTTTTCTGAATGTATTCATCTTTGTTCATTCTTTACAAGGTTTTTGTTTCTAGTCCTTATCTTAAACATTGTTATTGTTATTAAATTTTAAGCCTTTTAAATTCTGTGAAGGCAAAAAGTGGAAACCTAATAAACACATGTATATGTAAAAATAAAAA
>CAUYON010128901.1:0-12431 GCA_963573935.1 Arctocebus calabarensis
AATTCTATAATATGAATCCAATTATATACTGCATGGAAATTAATATGCTATTTTGCTTACATAGTTTTTGAATGAACTTTTTTTTTTTTGCAGTTTTTGGCTGGGGCTGGATTTGAACCCGCCACCTCTGGCATATGGGGCCAGTGCCCTACTCCTTTGAGCCATAGGTGCAGCCCTTGAATGAACTTTTCAATAGTTTTTTATGAGGCTAATACAATGGTCCAGTTGTGCTAGATAGCTACAGTTCATTAGGTGAGTAACTGTTATAACTAATTCCTGCTTTTATTAAACAGAAGAAAAATGTGATTGCCATTAGTTCACTGGATCACTTAACTGTAAAGTGATACTTGAGTTCACTTGTAGGCTCAAGTTTTATTACCTTATGCTTGTGTTCTGCTTTTAATAATATATTGAATCATGCAAGGTGTTATGTGAAATGGCTCTAATACTCCTGTTGAGTTTTCATAGTGACTATAAAGTATAGTCCTAGTATTAGGTTTAGTAATTACACTTTAAAAATAATATTTATTTTGTATATTATCATATAAAAAAGTTAAAATTATTTAATCAATATTTTAATTAATTATTTAAAAATCATTAATTATTTAATGATTTTTTAATATGAGTAAGACTCTAGTTGTATACTGTGTAAAAAATTTTAAATAAGTCATGTTGAATTTTTTTATGCATACACATTCCTGAGATTACAGTTAAATATCTTCATGATGACAGAAAAAATCTAAATAAACATATTGTAAATTTGAATGCATTTTGGCTGAAATGTAATATTTAAAAAATACACTTTTCACATTTCCAACTTATACTTTTGACACTTTGTCACTATAGGGAAGACATATAATTATAAAAAATTTGAGAAAATTTTAATGTGTGGTATTAACAATGACAAAATTGCCCTTTTTGAGACGATAAGCTGTTTGAAAGTTACAGACACCATATTAGCTGTTTGAATTTTATCTCTAACTGAATTACACAGGGATGCAGTGGTTATAATAATCATAGCTAGCTTTTTTGAGCATTTATTATGCAATAGTGACTATATGCCTAACTTACACATATTACCAACTTCTTCAAGCTAACTTAGAAGACAATTAATTCCTTCATTCTCTACTTCCACCAATGCACCAAATTTTGGATGAAAATGTTGAAATTAATAAACTAAACAGAATTTGTTGTTGTTGTTGTTATGGGACAAGCAGGAACCTGGATCCTTGAACAACTGCAGTATAATGTAAATGCGTTTGAGAAATGGAAAGATGGAAATTAACTGAAGCTAGACAGTGAGGTAGATGGGGCCATATTATAAAGGGCTTACATACCTGCTAAAAAGGTCAATATTATTTTGCAGATGATTAAAGACTATTTCAGCAATGTGAAAAATAGAGTTACAGAATTAGATTTTAATGAGCAAGACAGATCAAGTCTCATATTCATATTTTATGAAGAAAATAAAGCAGGCAATGGTACAGAGAGTGGCCAATGCTGATGGCGTTGGGAAACTTAATTTGGATGTCATGGTTAGGAAGGAATCCTTTGAGGAGGTGACATTTGAGCAGAAGCCTTAATAATGAGAGACATTTGAGCTGATACCTGAATGTTGAGAATGAATAAGTCATCTAAAAATTTTGAGCAATAGTAAAGGTCAGGGCAAGAGCAAATATGCTGAGACTAGAAAGAGGTCAGTGTACTTTTTTAAAGGACAAGAAGATCTCCAGTATACAGGAAACATAATAAAAGATGGAAAACATGACAGGATATGTTGTCTGAGATGAAGGTCAAGGACATGTGTATGGTCTGTGGACACCACAGTAGTCAGGAGTTTGAGTTTTATCCTAATAGCAAAGAGAGTGGAAAACTCTTGGGGTGATGATTTCTCAAAGGGTCCCTTTGCCCAAGCTGTTAGATACATGGCATGCTTATCAAGAGAAAAAAGTAATGCCCTGACTTCACCATGATACAGTTCATCTATGTAACCAAAAACACTTGTACCCCTTACATTTTTTGAAATTAAAAATAAAAACAAATAACACGGCCAGGCATGGTGGCTCATGCCTGCAAACCTAGCACTCTGGGAGGGGTGGTGGGCAGATTGCTTGAGCTTACAAGTTTGAGACCAGCCTGAGCAAGAACAAGACCCTGTCTCTAAAAATAGCTGGTCCTGTGGTGAGCACCTGCAGTCCCATCTACTCGGGAGGCTGAGGCAAGACTTTAAGCTTGCTGTGAGCAATAACGCCAAGGCACTCAAACCCAGGGTGACTGAGTGAGACTCTGTGTTAAAAAAAAAAAAAAGTAACACAGGGAGCAATACAGGTTTATAACAGAGAAAATGAGTTTAATTTAAATATAGTATTAAGTTTTAAGTGCTATCGGGTTAGTTAACTTAGCCCCTTTGGAGAAATCACATCCTTTGTGGGTAACACAAGGAAAGAAATTTGAAATCTTGGGAGTAATTCAGACCAAATCAGTAAGTGAATATCAAAGGCATGAGACTTGAGGATGAAACTCTCAGGGATGAAATTCTAAGGGGTACCAAGAGAAGTGAAGAGTTAATTGTCACAGAGATGGGAAGATTAACTGGAGTGTACAGGATGGAGAAATACAGAGAAGTAAATTTCAAGAAGAGAATACACAAGACATTAAAAGCTAGAAAATTCAGCTAGAAATTTCAAATCAGGTACATGTATAACAAATACCGTTTGCCAGTTTTAGCAATGGAAAGAATTAATATCAGGAGTGAGCTTTGGTATTTTAGGAGGATACAGACATTAATAATATTTTCAAATGGCATCTTTTTAGAGAATTTTCAGAATATTTGAAAACTTATAGGACAATCCAGAGAATTTTTAACTCTGTTTTATCTAAGGCCAAAAACATGAGCTAGGTATGTGGAGAGCTAATCTTTGGCCTTGAAAATGTATCAAGCCTGTTTATGCTTTGTGTTATAAGAGATTATGAAATGGAAAAGTAAACGATGTCAATTTATTTGTTATTTTCTAAGACACAGTCTCATTTTGTTGGCTGGGTTACAGTGTCATGGCATCTGCCTACCTCACAGCAAACTCCTAGATTCAAGGGATCCTCCTGTCTCAGCCTACCAAGTAGTGGGGGATTACAGGTGCCCACTACAATGCCCGTTTTGTGTGTGTGTGTGTGTTTGGCTTTTTTTTTGTTTTTGTTTTTGTTTTCTATTTTTAATAGAGACACGGGTCTCACTCTTGCTCAGGCTGATCTCCAGCTCCTGAGCTCAAGGACTCCTCCTGCCTTGACCTCCCGGAGTGCTAAGATTACAGGCATGAGCCACTGTGCACAGACAAACATGTAGATTTATATCTTAAGGACCCTCAGTCTTTTGCCTCTGATGCTTATTTAAGCCATTATTCATTCTCAATCTCTCTCGCCCCTCTTCTGCTTCCTTCTCTCTCTCTCCTCTCTCTTTCCTCCCTCTCTCTCCCTCTACTTTTCTTTCCCTTTTATTTCTGTGATTCTCTCTCTTATTCCTGCAGCTGCATATTTTGTTATGGATCTTCGTATCTATTATCTGCCAAACTGTGTCAATCCATAATTCATATGTTTAAGCCCTTAGGCTGTCCTCTAGTACTTCCTCAGAATGTGACCCTGTTGGAAGACAAGGCCTTTAAAGATGAAATGAGTTAAAATAAAGTCTTGAGGAAATTTCCTCATCCCATCTGACTTCTTTTCTAATAAGAACAGGGAATCTGGAAACAGAGCTGCCAAGGATGCATATCTGGACAGAAGACCATATGAGGGGCAGCAAGAAGGTTGCCATCTGTAAGCCAAGGCCAGAGGACTCAGAGCAAACCAACTCTGCTGGCTCTTTGAGTTTTGGACCACTGATTTACAGAACTGCAAGAAAATAATTTTTTGTCATTTTGGCCACCTAGTCTATAGTATTTTGTTATCGCAACCTTAGCAAACTAATACTTTGTTATTAATGTGATTCTTTCAGGGGAGTCTGATCTGAGGTCTGTGAGGCTGCATGCAGATCCTGTGAGTACTTTTTGCTTATCTGTGGTGGTGAATAACATGAAAATTATGCACAGATCTTTTTTTCTTTTTCTTTCTTTCTTTTTTTTTTTTTTTTGCTAATCAGCAATTGTTAGTGTTCATGCATTTAAATTTAATATATGGCACCAGACAACTCTTTCTTCCTCTTTCACATTTTGTATTCTATGTGCTCTCTTAATTTTCACAGCTCTAAGTATTTGTACTGTGGTTTTGAACAATGTAAATTTTAGGTCTCTGATGTCATCCCCTAACAATCACCCCAAAATATGAATACATGGATTTAAATGACAGTAACAGTGTCATGATGATAAAATGTGTTGGTTGACATAGCTAAATGTGGGGACATGGGGAATATAGTGGATGAGTGAAGGACCATCCAATGTAGAATTAAGCCAAATCCAGTGAAGCCTATTTAAATAAGAATTAATGTAAACCCTTCAAATTAAATCTCAAAACTAAGTTTCTAATTCTATTGATGATATAACTAAACACCACATATGATGCCAAAAAAGAGCTCTCAAATATAAACTTTAACTACTTTTACTGACTGCTAATGCAATGTCTATCAGTGCTGTTAAGTTGTAATAAATGAAGATATAAACTCAGATGTAAGGAAAGAAATTCTCTTAATATTTTCCAGGCTATTCACATTGTACTTATATAATTCTAGTTGCCAGAATTTTCAAGAGATGTTAACGAATCTGATTAGGTCTAGATACAGGCTGTCACTCCTGTTGTGCATCAACTTATAAAGGAAAATCTTTGTTCTCTGTTTATTTCAACACAGGCTTAGTTATTTAGTTTAGTTTAATATTTTAAGATTCTCCTCACCACTGGACAATACTAAACACACTTTCCTAGATGCATTTCTCTATGCAAGAAACAATATCACACTTTCCTGTACCCTACTCTTTTGATATCTACCTTATGTTTTTTAATCACTTTTATATGATTCTCACATCGGATTTGACTTTAAGATTACTATTTTTTTCTTTTGAATCAATACCTTATCCATTTTCATAACTTCTGGTATAAAATGAATCTCAGTGAATCACAAAGAAAGTATACACAGAACATAGTCACTGAGCCTCATGATCATGTGTCTAATTTTTTTTTAACCAAACATTAACAACAACTCAACACATGTAAAATCGAACTCATTTCTCTGCAACTAGCTTCCTCTGTGGTTATCCTATCTTAGTAAATAAAATGCTGTAAATCCTGATAGAAAAATTCCACCAGCTTCTTTCTCCCTGTCCAGTGATGTTAGGCTCATGCTGACCATTCACTGTTCTTTGCTTCCCTGTCACTAGGTTAGACCCCTGTCATATCTACTCTAATGAGGAAAAGATGCTTTTTTTCTAATCTCCTTGCAGGTCTTTTGTTTCTTCTCACATCAATCTTCATAGTAGCCAGAATCATCTTTTAAATACTGACTGAATCGTGACACATCCTTTCTTAAATTCTCTACGTTTCTGCATCAGCTTTATTTGTGCTGAATTTCCCACACCAAAAGCAGAATTTGGCACGTTGCACATTCCCAATGAGCTGTTAAACTGATTGTTAAATACAATGAATAAATGACTGAATGGATTTACAAGTTCTTGACGATTTAGAGAAAATTTAAATATCTGGATGGGAAGGAGGGATATGAAATCAGAGAACCAGTGGGTAAATTTTAAAAGAATCACTTATATGTTTAGTTAGAAAAAAAAGCTCTTAAGAATAGAAAAGTATCCTGTGATTAAAACAAAAGAAAGGCTTTTGGTAAAGATGTCATCTATTACCCCCTGAGACTTAATAATAATATTGAGGATCAATAAAAATATTTAATAAAATAAAAATTTATTTAATAAAATTTAATAAAAATATTGAGGATCATGATAAGAATTTTTAAACATTTTACTTCTATCCCCAAATCACTAATTAACTAATTGGATTTAATATCCATTATTTATATGTGCTTGGATTTAATATCCATTATTTATATGTGAAAATTCTAATAGCTCTATAATCTTTACCTCATCTAACTTCAAGATGTATGCATAGGATGACAGTACATTACATAATCATGCATTACGTTCAAATTTTAAAATTTTCACAAACTCTTCGGTGAAAACAAAGGTGTTTTACTAATGAAGCTGGACTTAAGTGCATTTTGGTTGCATGCTTAAATCGTTTGCTTTTTATTGAATGGAACATACTTTTCTTTGGCCGAAAAGATGTTGCCAGATTCAAGATAAGTGAGTGGCAGAAGAGTGGTGCCCTGAATTTAATGCTGATCAAAACATATTTGCTTTCAATCAAAACAACATTTCTTCTGTAGCTCCTACTGAAAAGCAAAACTGTCTCTATGCAAGAAGGGGTGGAAAGTCTTTCCGTTCAGATCAGGCTGAATGAAACCTTATCTTACCACAAGGGAGCGCTTTGCTTTTTCTGTGGATGACATTGTCTCACTTTTTCTTTGCTTTCCCCATTAGCGAATTCCCTGTACTATAAGTAAGATTATGCATTATTTGAGTACCAAGTGGCTCTCATACATAAAAGTAGGGTATGGGGAGGAGGGAAAATCATTTTTAACTGTGAACGCACGGAGCCACTTAAGTGACTGTCAGGTGTTCCTCAGTTCAAGAGAATCTTTTCTCTGTGTCCCCTGGGAAGTTCAGAACATTTCTTTGAAAATGAAAATGTTTTTCTTCCCACTCCTATTGCATTTCTTTGAAGCCAGAATACAAGTCATTATTCAAAGAAGGAATAATCCTGAAAATCCCCCCTGGGAGATCATCCTGATGCATACCGCATGTAATGTAAAAGGGAAGGCAGAATGAAGAAACTTTTTGTAAATAGCTCTGCTCGTGTAATAAAAAAAAAAGAAAGAAAGAAAAAGTTAAAATTAAGAAAGTTTCTGCCTCAGATTGTGAGCATGTTTACTTCGCTGTTAGATGAAGACTTTTAGACTGTTAGGCTTTTTTTTTTTTTTATAAAAAAGACATCCTAGGCTGCTAGATTAATCTTTAACTATATTTTACAAACATTATAACGCATATCACATTTCAACCTCACAGTTTTACCACCCTTGGCCGTTAAGTTGTTTTACAAATTCATGAAGTATGTGTTAAACACTTGAAATTGACTGGATGGAAAGGGACTGAGATTGTGTTTAAGAGGAAAGAAAAGTATGTCTTCTTCAATCCAAATCTAAACATGCTACCTGCTATGTTAAAAAACAACTAATTCTTGGCAATTCAAACCTCAAAACAATTAGATTAAAATAAGGAAGATTTATCAATGTTCATGTATTAACATGACTTATACATATTTTGCTGAGTTTAATCGTATGTTTTTTATAGTGACACATGAGAAAAATATTATCTAAAGTATTTGGGAAAGTTAAGTTGTAATAATAAAAACTAAATTGCATTTATCCTTTTTATGAAAAATAATCAAAAATATGAAAAACTTTTTATAAAGCATTCTTTCAGTTTTTTATTGATGTCACTTAAAGCTGGTCACATATTCATTCCCAGACATTTTCTTATCTCCTTATATGCTTTTTTCTTTATTTTACCATGATAATTATCTTAATATTATATACTCATACTATATTTTTACTATTTTTTAATTTTTTAATTGCTATATTTTTAAGCTTTTACAAAATGAACAATTTCTGAGTTTGGAGAAAGATAAATGTGAGAGCTGAAAAAATAAGGAGAAGTAAATATCACAGATGCACTGAGATTTAATGGGGCTTCCCAGGCAGGCTACGTTTTGAAAGCATAATGCATTAATTTATAGTGAGTTTCTTAATTCTCCTTTTATGGCAGTTGTATGATTTATTTGTTACACTTTGGTACTTATATCACAATATTTGTGACTTTGGGAGGCAGTGTTGGCTAATAGAAGTGGTGACAACCTGTGTGCCACCAAGTTGAATCCAAACCAGGATTCTAGATATACACAGAATATTCACTTTGTTGTTTTAAGTACATCGTTCTATTGTTCCAAACCTAGAATAAGAGATTTAGACAGGATGATATTTAGTGTCCCCCAGCTTTACTTGATTCTTGATTTTTTTCTTTTCACTTATTTATTTACTTTCTCCTCCAAATATTTAGTTAGAGCATGCTATCTGTCAAGGTCCTAAAAATGGAATAGTGAAAACCAGAAAAAAAATCTTACCTATACAAGAAAAAAGAGAAATTAAAAATGTTTTTTTTCTTTTTTTATGTTTACATATACAAGTGTTTAAGAGGTTTCCACTTTTTGCCCTCACAGAATTTAAAAGGCTTAAAATTTAATAACAATAACAGTGTCTAAGAAAAGGACTAGAAATAAAAACCTTGAAAATAATGAATGAAGATAAATACATTCAGAAATCAGACGATTACTGCATAAGAATATTAAGCAGTATTAACAACGCAAAGAAAGTAACATTCACATTGTTAAATAAGAGTATGTATATTCTAGAATGCTTTAACTCTGAGGCTCAGTATGGAGTCATCAGTTAATTTCTTATTTTTTCTCCAAAGTCTCAAAAAATAGACAGCTAATATTTATGAATAAAAGTAAAAGATAATTTCAAAAATACATCATTTCAAATCTTATAGACAATAGAAAAAGAAGAAATATTTCAAAGTCATTCTACTTAATCTGGATGTACCTGGTATTAAAATCAGAGAAAAAATATTGCTATAAAAGGAAATTACAGACGTATTTCACTTATAAATGAGGATACAATATCCTAAACAACATATTAACAAGTTGAATTAAAAATTAATGTTTGAGTAATGTACTTTGGTCAAAATTGAATCCAGTTTATGAGAGAATTAGTCACTATTTTCTTTTCTTTTTGTGTTTTCTTTCCCTCATCCCCTCCCTCCTTCTCACTCTGTCTGCTCTCTCCTTCCCCCATGCCCCACTGTGTCATTAATTGTCCTCAAATCAAAGTTGAATAGATAGGATTCTTGCTTCTCCATTCCTGTGATGTTTCACTAAGAATAATGTGTTCCACCTCCACAAATACTGCAAAATCTCCATTTTTTTTTTTTTTTGGTGGCTGAGTAATATTCCATGGTACACATATACCATAGCTTACCAATCCATTGCTGGGTTGAAGGATATTTAGGCTCTTTCCACGTTTTAGCAATTGTAAATTGGGCTGCGATAGTGTCTTCATAATAAAAGTTATTTTTGTTTTTTTTATCTTCTGGATAGATGACCAGCAATGGGATTGCAGGATCAAACGGGAGGACTAGGTTGAGTTCTTTGAGCTTTCTCCATACTTCCTTCCAAAACGGTTGTATTGCAGTCCCACCAGCAGTGTAGAAGTGTTCCTTTCTCTCCACATCTGCACCAGCATCTGCAATTTTGAGATTTTGTGATATAAGCCATTCTCACTGTAGTTAGATGATATCTCAGGGTGGTTTTAATTTGCATTTCTCTAATAATTAGGGATGATGAGCATTTTTTCATGTGTTTACTGGCCTGTTGTCTTTAGAGAAGATTCTATTCATCTCTCTTCCCCATTGATGTATGGGATTATTGGTTTTTTTCATGTAGATTAATTGAAGTTCTGTATAGATCCTGGTTATTAAACATTTCTCTGATTCAAAGTATGCAAATATCCTTTCCCATTGGGTAGGTTGTCTGTTTGCTTTGGTTGTTGTCTCGTTGGCTGTACAGAAGCTTTTCAGTTTAATAAAATCCCATTTGTTTATTATTGCTGTTGTTGCTATTGCCATGGCATTTTATGAGTCTTCCTCATAAAATCTTTCCCCAGGCCAATATTTTCCAGTGTTTTGCCAATTCTTTCTTTGAGGATTTTTGTCATTTCATGCCTTAAATTTAAGTCCTTTATCTATCTTGAATCAATGTTTTTGAATGGAGAAAAGTGTGCATCCAGTCTCAGTCTTTCACATGTGGCTATCCAATTTTCCCAGCACCATTTCTTGACTAGGGATTCATTCCCCCAGTGAATCCTCTTGTTTGGTCCATCAAAGATTAGGTGGTTGTAAGTTGTTGGTTTCATTTCCAGGTTTTCTATATGATTCCAACTATCTATGTCTCTATTTTTGTGCCAGTGTCATGCTGTCTTGAACACAGTGGCCTTGTAATACAGCCTAAAATCTGGTATGGTGATACTTCTGGTTTTATTTTTATTCCTAAGAACTGCCTTAGCTATACAGGGTTTTTTTCTGGTTCCATACAAAGCACAGAATCATTTTTTCCAAGTCTTGAAAGCAGAATATTGGTATTTTAATTGGGATGGCATTGAATCGGTAAATTGCTCTGGGAAGTACAGACATTTTAACAATATTGATTCTTCCCAGCCATGAGCATAGTACGTTCTTCTATTTGTTAAAGTCCTCTGCTATTTCCTTTCTTATGGTTTCATAATTTTCTTTATAGCAGTCTTTCACCTTTTTTGTTAGGTATATTCCTGAGTATTTAATTTTCTTTGGGGCTATGGTGAAGGGAGTTGTGTCCTTAATTAACCTCTAATCTTGACTGTTGTTGTCATATACAAAGGTAACTGACTTGTGGACAATGATTTTACATCCTGAGACATTACTGTATTATTTGGTGACTTCCAAGATTCTTACACTTGAGTCTTTGGGGTTCTCTATGTATAAGATCATATCATCAGCAAAAAGGGAGAGTTTTTCCTCCTCTGCACCCATTTGGATGCCCTTTATTTTCTTGTCTTATCTAGTTGTATTGGCTACAGCTTCCAGCACTATGTTGAATGGTGATAGAGGAAAACCTTGTCTGGTTCTAGTTCTAAGAGGAAAAACTTTTCATTTTACTCCATTCAGTAAAATATTAGATGTGGGTTTGTCATAGATAGCTTCAATCAGTTTAAAAAATGTGCCATCTATACCTATACTCTTCAGTGTTGTAATTAGAAAAGGATGCTGGATTTATCGAATGCTTTTTCTGCATCTATTGAGAGAATCATATAATCTTTGGTTTTGCTTCTATTGATATAGTGAATAACATTTTTTGGACTTGCAAATATTAAACCAGCCTTTCATTCCTGGGATGAAACCTACTTGATCATGATGTATGACTTTTTGATGATAAGATATACTCTATTGGCTAGGATTTTGTTGAGAATTTTTGCATCTATATTCATTAGTGAAATTGGTCTGAAATTCTCCTTTTTAGTTGGGTCTGTACTTGGTTTTGGTATCAGGGTGATACTTGCTTCATAGAATGTATTGGGGAAGATTCCTTCTTCCTCAATTTTTGGAATAAATTCAGCAGTATAGGAATAAGCTCTTCTTTAAAAGTTTGATAAAATTCTGATGTGAAGCCATCTGGACCAGGGCATTTTTTTTTGTTGGGAGATTTTTTATTATTTCTTTGATCTCAGTGCTTGAATTTTTTCTATTCAGCAGATCTGTTTCATCTGGGCTAAGTCTAGAGAGAGGGTGTGATTCTAAATATTGATCCATTTCCTTCACATTGTCAAATTTCTGGGCATAAAGTTTCTGGTAGTATTCAGAGATAATCTCTTGTATTTCTGTGGCATCAGTTGTTATTTCCCCTTTATCATTTCTGTTTGAGGTTACTAGAAATTTTACTTTTCTATTTCTAGTTAGTCTGGTCAAAGGCTTATTTATTTTACATATTTTTTCAAAAAACCAACTCCTTGTTTCATTAATTTTCTGAATGATTCTTTTGTTTTCAATTTCATTGATCTCTGATTTAATTTTGGATTTTTATTTTCTTCTGCTAAGTTTAGACTTAGATTGTTCTTCTTTTTTCCAATTCCATCAGATGGCTTGTGAGGGTGTTAATATGCTCTCTTTGTGTTTTTTACATGTAGGCTTCTAAAGCGATAAATTTTCCTCTCAGGACTGCTTTTGCTGTGTCCCATATGTTTCGGCAGTTTGTGTCTTCATTGTTTTTATACTCAAGGAAGTTAATGATTTCCTTTTTTATTTTGTTCCTGTACCCCAGTGTCATTCAGCATAAGGTTGTTTAACTTCCAAGCCCTGTGTGAGTTTGAGCATTTTTGTTCGAGTTTAGTTCCATTCTTAGTGCCTTGTGGTCTGAAAAGATGCAAGGTAGAATTTCAATTCTTTTCGATCTTGCTGAGGATTGTTTTGTGTCCTAGGATATGATCAATTTTGGAGGATGTTCCATGGGATAATGAAAAGAATGTGTATTCTGTATCTTTGGAATGGAGTGTTCTATACACATCTATCAAACACAGTTGTTCTAAAGTCTCATTTAAATGTCTAATATCTTTATTTAATTTCTGTTTAGAGGAGATGTCCAGCTCTGAGAGAGGGGTGTTAAAGTCTCCGTTATTGTGGTGTTATATGGTATTGTATTGCTCAGACTAGGCAAGGTCTGTTTCAAGAATCTGGGAGCATTTC